>JAOEHY010034854.1:0-20518 GCA_025447955.1 Psilopsiagon aurifrons | reverse complement strand
TGTGCCTGGGTCGGGTGCCCCTATGGGGGCCTGGGGGAGGACCTCTATGCCAGTGTTTGCAGAGGGGGGAAGGGGGTGTGAACCAGGGCTGAGGCAATGCCAGCAGCACCCCAAAGAGGAGGTGAGCACCTCTGGGTGCGTGCATGAGGGAGCAGCCTCCAGCTCCTGGTGCTCCTCTCCTTGGGCACCAAGGATGCTGTGAGGGTGCTTTGCAAGATGCACCAGCAGAGCAGAGATCAAGCACCGAATCCAGGGTAAATCAGTGCCTCGTTCACGTCCCTTAGACACCAGCCCCATCCATCATTATTACTGCTCCCAAGCTCACTGCGGGGACAGACCATCGAGCAGGTGAGGCAGGGGAAGGGGGCCATCCCTCACCCCGGGCACCTCAGGGTGCGGAAACCCTCCAAGCTGTCTTTGACTTCCCCAGTTGAGCTCCCACCCTATCCCCCTGGCATGCAGCGGGCACCAGGCTCTGCGGGCACCCGTGGGACGCAGCTCACAGTGGATACAGGCTGGGAAGGGGTGGTTGAGCCATGGAGTGATGAGGGTCCCAATGGCCACTGGCCCCAGGGCCGTGTGCCCCACAGCCACCAGCGCTGCCTGGGTCCCCGCGGGCGCTGTCACTCTGCCTTAGCCCGCTTTCTATTGAGGGCCCAGCTGCAGTTATTACATAAAGCGCAATTAGCAGCGAGGGCGATGGAGGCCTCAATGGCATTAAGGAATTCCTCCCGGGCTGACGTCAAAGCTTCCCCTCTCCTCCCGCCACCGGCACAAAGGGGCACGTTATGAGCCCCCGCGGCGAGAACGCGAGTCCTCAGGGAGCCCCGGGCTGTACATGCGGGAGCTGTCCCTGTCTGCGGCAGCTCCCTCCTCCCCCTGCGCATGGGAAGGTGCCACCAGGTCCCGCGTGCCAGCTGCTGGCCCGGGAGATAGGCACTGGGCTGCACGGGGAGCGGGAGGACGCTGGAGGCGCTGGGAATGCTGCTCCCGGCTGGACGGCACAACCCAGCCCATAGGCACTGCTGCAGGATGGAGTGGAAGTGGGGACCGGTCCAGGCAGCCGGGCAGGGGTGCGGGCAGGTGTCAGAGGTCCCGCGATTCCCGCTGGGATGGACAGCAGTGACCCAGCGGGCTGGAGGAGCTGCTCCAGCACCGGCGCCCCCTCCAACCACTGCCAAGGAGGTGCCAGGGGCTGTGGGTCCCAGGACACGCGCACCGTGGTGTGAATGCCCCAAAGTGCCACAGGCCCCTTTGCTGATGGGACAAGGGGAGGTGTCGGGGACCGTGCCCTGTGCTCCCGCCCTGCACTTTGCAGGGGATGCAGTGATTGCGGGTCCCAGGAGGGGGAGACGGGGCTGCTGCGGGCAGGGAAGGGTTAAAGCGCTAATTGAGGTGAGGGACCCGCCCTGCCCTAAGCGGCATTTAGGGAGGATGCTCGGGAGCGGCTCTGGGGCTGCTGTTCGTTCCGTTCCCGTCCTCGGTGGAGTCCGGGGGCCCCCCCGCGGCCGAATGCCCGCAACGCCCCGTCCGCGCTCGGTAAGGCCGGTAGCAAAGGGGCTTTTCCCCGTCTTCTTCCTCCCTTCGGGGTCTGGGCTTGGGCAGAACGCAGGGAGCGGGGCTTAGGGAGCTCAGGCTCGGAGGTGAGATTACTCACTGCTCTGTCCTCACGGGTACTTAACGGTTTGAAGAGACCTGGGCCGGGGCAATCCCAAGCGCAGCTTTAGGCTGGGTGGAGACTGAATGGAGCAGTGCTGAGGAGGAGGACTTGGGGGTCAATGAGAAGCTCCCCATGACACGGTTTGAACCTAGACCCCCCCCATGTGCTGGGCTGCACCCCCAGAGCGTGAGCAGCGGCTCAGGGAGGGGATACTGCCCCTCTGCTGTGCTGTGGGGAGACCCCCCTGCAGTCCTGATCCAGCTCTGGAGCAACAGTGCAAGAGGGCCGTGGAGCTGTTGGAGCGAGCCCAGGGGAGGCCACAGAGGTGCTGCGAGGGCTGCAGCATCTCTGCTCTGGAGCCAGGCTGAGAGCTGGGCTGGAATGTGAGGATGGGGCAGGTTCCCCAGCCCCATGCCCCAAACCCAGAGCAGCTCTGAGCAAACCCACCTGGAACAAATGCAGTTCACAGAGATAAGGACCAGAAAGGATGTGCCCTGGGTCCCACCCGCAGTGATGCACCCAGCTTCAAGGAGCCTCCACAAAGGTCTGCGTTGTCCCTGCGGAGGATGGAGAGATGGAGGAGGTGGGAGATGTGCACCTTCCTCTACACACACTGGAACTGCCTCTGCCCCTCCTATGGGACACTCCGTGCCCTGAGCATCGGGCTCTGAAGTGCCACCAAAGAGGTTAAGGGCTAAATCCTCAGGTAAGGCAAACTGGTTCTGAAGTCAGTGGAGTGGCACCGTTTGTCCCAGAGGAGGCTGTGACTGCGTATTTATATATATATTTATATATGTGTGTATAGATATATTACATAAATATATATGTATGAAATCATCTGGGACCCATCGGAGCCAGCATGCTGTGCTCTGGCGCAGGGCAGGAGGGGCGGGCAAGGCGGCTGCTCACCTCCTCCTGCTCCCCCGGCTTCGGTTCACAAATGGGAACAGTCTTGGGTTAAATGGGAGCTCACACACACACACACACACACACACAGAGACACGGTGCAGGGGCTGCCAAACAGCGGCGTGATGCAAGTCCAGGGGTCCCTGAAGAGATCGGATCAGCTGCAGCCAAAGGAAGGGGAAATAAATAACAGAAGGGGAAGCAGCGGAGGGGATCTCGCTTGTGCCGGAGCCCACTCCAGCATCGGGTCCCCTGTGTCTGCCCAGGCCCCTGTGGGCACACAGGGACAGTGTCACAGCCCTGCTCTGGGATGTGTATGTTCTGCTGCGTTCGCCTTGGACCCGCTCTCTCCTTCAGCACATGCTTTGCTTTTGCTCTTGCTCTATCCCAGGACTGAGATTTTGGTGGCTTGGTTGTCAAGGATGAAAGGGAAACTCCAGCCCCAACCAGACCTGTGCTTCCCTCTGCAGAAAGTGCATGGAGCTGGGTTTGGTCCAGCTCAACCCTTTCCACAACAGAAAACCTCAGTAGAAGACCTCCCCACAGACCTTCAGAACAGAATTACACTTAGAAAACACCCCAAAACCCTAGAAAAACCCAGAGCCCCATAAATAACCATTTTCTTCCAGAACTCCTCTTCATTTCCCATCCCACCCTCCTTTAACATCCCAGGGGACCGATGGATCCCAGCTTCAGCACGCTCCAAGTGCTCACCGCTGGCTGATGCGGTGATGAAGAGACGGGAAAGCAACTGAACTGAGTGTGTGAAGAAGGAACCTGAAGGCTTTGGACCACGGTCCCCTCAGCCCTCTCCTCTGCAGGAAACGGAAAGCCCCCTGGGGCTGCAGCAGCCCTGCTGTGGATCAGCTGGGGAGCAGGACGTGCTCCAGGAAGTAGCTGATGGAGTCCCAGTGCTTCCAGAGGAAGAAGAGGAAGAGGACGAGCAGGGCGGTGCTGAGGATGCGCATGCGGGTCTTCATGAGCGGGGTGATGAAGTTGGCGATGGTGGAGACGAAGACGAGCAGCACGGCCATCAGGGCCAGGATGACGTTGATGAACTTGCCCAGCAGCGCCCGGGCGTTGGCGTTCTCCACCCCTTCCAGCTGCACCACTTGCTGCTGCTGCTGCTGCAGTTCCAGCTTGGTCACCCGCGTCAGGCAGGACTCCACCGCCTCCTGCAAGGGACAGCACATCGGTAGATGGACCTCATCTGCCCGCCCTCTATCCCAACCCAGGGTCTCTCCCTTGCCCCATGGATGGAGGGCGCAGAGTGCTCTGAGCCACCATGCTCCTCTACCTGGATGTCCCGTGCCCTCTCGTAGGACTGGTAGGCCACCTTCTCCTCCATGCTGGCCAGCTCCTGCTTCAGGTTGGTCATTTCATTCTGGTGCAGCTCGGTGAGGTCGTTGAGCTGCTCCTCCAGGCGCTCGTACCTGCACACAGGGGGTGGAGGGGCGCTGGGGCAGGCAGGTCTCCCCACAGAGAACCCCCTGCCCTCCTTCCCCTGGCACTGGGGAACACTCCTGGCCCCTCTGGACACACTTCACTCCTGGTTGTAGCTGGGTGTGATGGCCAAAGGGATGGGCCTGGCAGGAAGGAGGGCAGTGGGGATGGCAGCTCCCCATGTCCTTGGCATGCAGGGCTTACCCAGATAAACCCTACGGCTCCCAAAGTCATGGAAGGGTTTGGGTTGGAAGGGAGCTTAAAGCTCCTCCAGCTCCATCCCCCTGCCACGGGCAGGGACACCCTCCACTAGAGCAGCTTGCCATCCACCCCAGGTGATGCGCTTCCACCCTGGCACCCACCCATCCCTACCTGTACCGCTCCTCTTGCAAGCACTGCGTCATGTAGGTGTAATCCCGTTGCAGCTGTGCCTTGAGGTCCTCCATGGAGTCCTCCAAATGCGACTGGCTGTCCTTGATCTCCCGGAGCTCCTCCAGGATGGTGTCGAAGTTGTTGTGGTGGCTGTCCAGTGTGTTGGACTTGGGGCTCCCCAGGCCGCCAGGTCCTGCCCCTGAGTTGCTGCCTCCAGCCGAGCCGGAGGTGGCACTGGAGCACTCGTCATCGCTGCCGTACTTGGGGCTGGAGACCAGCGTGGCACTGCCGCTGAGCGCGCGCGAGGCCTCCTCCGGGTGCCCATCGTCCAACGTGTCCTTCAGGTGAGCGATGTTGTCTGCGCTGCCGAACTTGTTCCGGATGAGGCTGGCAAACTCCCGGGGCTTGGAGACCACGGCCGTGTGTGTGGCTTGGGACAGACCCGAGAGCCCCCCCTTGACTCCTTCCACCACACCGCCGCTGAAGCCGCTGATGCTGGAGCGAACGTTGGCACCCACGTCCTTGAGACCCTGGTGCATGTCCCGGAAAACATCCTTGGGCTGCCGGGAAGGGCCGTTCTGCTCGATCTCCTTCAGCTTCTTGTGGTAGTGCTCCAGCTTCTTGTGGAGCTGCGCAATGGTCTGAGCCGACTTCTGGTTCTTCTTCTCAAAGACCTGCTTGATGCGGGACGCTTGCTGCTTGTCCGCGTTGTTGGCCAGCTTCAGGTACTCAGCCACGTTGTCATCCCGGGCCTCCTGCTCGATCTTGATCTGCTCCGTGATCTTGAGGATCTTCTGGTGCAGGTGCTCGATGGCAGCCTTTGTCCTGTGCGGGTCGGGGGTGCCATCGGGGACATCCAGGCAGACGGTGCCATCGGTGTCACCGTGCCCGGCAGCGGAGGGCAGGCTCAGCGTGGTCACATCGCCCTTGTCCAGCTGTGGGCAAAGAGAGAGGAGGAGGATGCTCAAGGGAGAGAGGTAACGTCCTGGGGAGAGAGTAGGAGGGGAATGGGAGGCAGGAGCGCGGCAGGAGAGCAGTTGACCACAGCAATGGCTGCATCACCAGCAGCTCATGGAAGGGATTCTCCCCCTCTGCTGCGCTCTGGTGAGACCCCCCCTGCAGTCTACTATCAAATCTCCATCAAACCAGTGGAGAGAGCAGGAACTGAGCAACCAGGAGGGATTTCAGTCTCGTTCTCAGACTTTGCCTTTGAGCCTCCTGCACGCAGCAGAACGGGACCTGCCAGAGCCCGGTTTGTGGGTGTCTCCTGGTCCCCAGGGAGCAGCAGGCTGCAGGAGCAGCGACTCTCCTGCTTCCTTTCCGAGGTTTCTCACCTGGCAATGCCAGACTCCTCTTGCAAACACAAGCTGCCACCTGGGAAGCTCAGGCACAAACCCATTCCCATCTTACAGACAGAAAAAGTGGAGCTTTGGGATTGCTCCTTGCTTGAGGCCACATTGGAACCGCCGGCAGAGCCTGAGCTGAAAGCCAGGTCCTGCCTCTCACACTGCGACCATGCTGCTTGGAATGGTAAATCACTAAATCTTCCCAGTTCCTGGGGTTTCCATGCAAATCTCAGTGGTTGTATAAATGGCTCCTGGCATCTAATTAAGAGCTGCTTGAGAGTTAAATACTGTTGGCAGACCCGAATAATGTCTAATTTCCATCACACTTTCCCCGAATGACCCTTTAATAGGGATAATGCTGCGAGACCATTACTTAGGAGTGTGTTATCACCAGGAAATGCTTTGTGCAGGAGGGAGGAATGTTCTCAAGATGCTGCTTATGAACACTCCGGTCCTGCACGGGGCTGGGAAAAGGAGGAACAAACACTGGTGTTTCCTGGCATCTCCTCCTTCCCTGGTGCTGTTGTCCTGCTGGGAGCCTGCGTGCTTCATGCCAGGGTCTCAGCATGGAGACAGAGGGGTTTGCTTGGGTTCCTTATCAAAGGGCAGAAATTAGAAGCAGGAAACAGACTCTTTTGCCCAGATCTGCAATTCTGTGTACAGGGACAAACCAGAGAGGAGGGAAAGGCAGCCCAGGAGATACTGAAAAGGGAAAGCCCAACAGGGGCACTGAAGGGGGGAAGTTGCTCAAGCTTTGTTTCCAAAGAGGGGAAAGGTTTGGGAATCACCCAAACCTTTGCCCCTGCAAAGCTGATCTCTGGGGTTTATTCATTGGAGCATATTTGGGAGGGTAGGAGGGGTGGGGAATGGCATGGATCCAATGCTGCTGACCCATGCTGATGTGCCCAGGGTGAAGCCTTTCCCTGAGCCCCACCAAAAGCTGTGCTTGCTCTCAGACACATCATGGGAAAGCCTCATCAGGTTATTGCTTTAAAAGCAACCCCCCAAAAGAGACAACACTGATCTCTGCAGCATTATCAGCCACTGCCTGCTAAATCCCAGCAAGCCTCAATGACTGTGCAGTGGATTTACCAGGGGGATTAATAGAAGGCACACTTTCCCTACATGCAGAAAACCCGCTGCTTCGGCACACTGAAATGAAAGGGCTGTTTCCTAGCGCTTGTTTTCCAGGCAGGGGAGCAGGGGCTGATGTGGGATGCGGGAGGAATGCAGGGCGCAGGGAGAGAAATCATTCTTATCAACAGAATTCAACCCAGGAAAGCTGAGATAAGCGAAAGGCTGAAGCTAAGAAGCTGAACAAACAGGACTCGGAGGGCCACGGCTGGGCACAACTGTGCAATGCTGGTTTCTTTGGTGGAAGGAAGCCCGGTGGTGGGTGAGGAGTTTGGGGCCCAGGCTGTGGCCCCAGCACTGCGCTGTGGGTGTCCCTGCACGCCCAGGGCTGGAAGGGACTGAAACCCTTTGCTAAGAAATTGCACAATAATTGCAGAGTTCAGCACAAAACTCCCAAGACACTCCCTCATGCCCTGAACTATCCCAGTTTCCATCCCCTTCAGCCTACTAGGAAGTGCAGAGGATGAGCTAATGCTGTGTCTCCAGCTCCATATCCACCCCGAACAAGGAGTTTCCCTATGAGGTGTGACCGTGGCTCCAAGCTGAAGTACAACGTGGGGATGAAAGCGGCACCAAGGACCATGAGCACCTTCAAGCGTGGAGAACACAAGCCCCACCGAGCTGCCAGGGACTGCTGGCACACAGGGCAGACCAGGGAGCTGCTGCTCTGAGCCGGACTCCTTTTCTTCAGAGCGCTTTATGGGCACAGTATCGGACACTGTCCACCCCATGGGTTGATGACTGCAAATCAAAGCCGATGTGACAGTGGTCAGGGTGTCCCCATGTGCATTCACAGCCGGAACAGAGCTCTCATTCCCCCCCCCCACGACAGCGTTACCCATCCCAGGGACTGAAAACAGAAGCAGGAGCCCTGATTGACGCTTCCCACCCTCCTCACGCCGGCAGCAGAAACCCGAGCAGGCAGCCCTGTGTCCCTGCGTGCTCCCCTGCCAGCCCTGCACGGACACAACCAGCCGGCAGCCGCTGCCTCCCCTCGTTTACCAGCTTGGGAATGGTTTTCCTTACATAATACAGGGAGGAACGTGAAGGGTTTGAGCTGGCAGCGGAGCTCCCCACCCCTGTGCCGTGCCGCCGGGTTTCATACACCGAGCGCCAGCAGCGGAGGTAGGTAAAACCCCGCGGCTCTCCCTGCCCATCACCACACTCCCCACCCCAAGCGGCTCCAGCACCTACCTCCATCGCAGGCAGTGCTCGGGTCCCCCAGGGCTACTCGGTGTGGGCAGCTCGGCCGCGTCCCTGCCGCATCCCGGAGCCAGGCAGTGATGCACGGGCAGCGCTGGCTGCCATGGCCGGGGCACAGCGGCAGCTCCGGCAGCAAAGTTCGGGGGGTAGCAGCGAGGAGGGAAGAGGAAAACCCTGGAGCAGCCCCCGTCAGGGCTGGCCCCGTGTCCCCGAGCGCGAGGATCGAGCCGATGGCTGCGGCGGGATTGCCGAGTCGGGAATTGTGCCAGAGCTGTTTACAGCTCCCAGCGACCGGAGCCGCCAGAGCCGGAATGCAAAACCCCCCTCGTCCCTGTGCCGGGATATTCACACGCCTCCAGCCCCATACGCTGCCTGTGCCCTGACGCAGGGGGTCGGGACGGGCGGTTGTCATCTGCTGTGTCACGTACCAGGACACGGAGCTCGGGAGAGGCAGAAAGCACAACCCCGGCTGGGAAAGACACACACGGGACAAATGCAGCCGTCAAGCAGGGACTTGGGAAGCCTGAGGGAGCTAAAAGGCACTTGAGCCAGGACCTGGTGGTGTCTTCACCGACACCATGCAGGGGGATGGACCCGGATCCAGCCCACTCACACCATGGAGAGTGATGGAGAAGGCTGCACGGAGCCGAAGGGAGAACAGGCGATGCACAGGGAACACATTCAGCCGACTGAGCAGATACAAGTGCTGGAGATGTTAAGTGGGACAGCCGAAAAGCAAGCAGCGAGCTCTGGGTCTGCAGGAGCAGGTGGCAGTTTTGAGTCACCCTCCAGGCACTGCATTATTGCTGGGGGCAGAGGAGCTGGTGAGGGGCTACAGCGAGATTCCTGGGGGGGGGAAAAAGACCCAGAGCTGCGGATCTGACCCCAAACAGATGGGGGTGCACAGAGCAGGGTGATGAGGCCAATGCTGCGGGCTCAAGCCTGGATAAAAGCGATGGAGGGAAGCAGAATTCAAGCCCACAGACTTACACTGTGCCACACCAAAGCCCCCAGCACACAGAGCCGACACTGTGGCCCTTTGAAACAGCCCGAGATCAGAGCCCCAGTGCAGCCACAGGCCAGGGGCTACACGAGGAAGGGTCATTTGCAGCTCTGGTTTGAGCTGTTTCTCATTAAAACCCCAACCAAATGAGGAGACAGCAGCAGCTTAGGAAGCATTTCCAGGCACACAGTGAATAGTGCAGGCCGGACCGATGAGCTGATCGTGACCTAGATGCATGTTTAATGGGGAAGACTGTGCTGCTCCCACCGCTGAGCTGAGCCCAGCACCGCTCAGCCTCCTGCTTCCCTCACCTCTTGGGCTGCCCCTACATCCATCCATGCCCTGGAAGGGGAACCTGCTGCCTTGGAGAGGCTCTGGGTGTGATGCTGCACCTCTGAGGAACGGTGCTCAGCACTGCCTGTGCTGGAGCTGGTCCTGCCACGCAAATCACCCTGCCCTGGCAGGGATGGATTGGGAAGGTCTGGTTCCACAGCTCCACAAAAGCACCATCCCTTTGACCCCTTCTTATCCTGCAAATGGAGCCTCCCTAAACCTCACCACAGCCACCAAACACCCTTGCAATGCCAGCAAAGCTTCCCTGTGGGAATGCTGCCCTTCCTGGGCTCTGACAGCTCCGGAGCAGGGGCTGCCTGCGCTGCTCAGATAACCTCAGTGATGTGACAGGAGGAAACCGGCACAGCAGCAGCCTTGCTGGGGCTGCTCGGAGCAGGCAAGGCATTTCCTTGGATCACCCATAGCCTCTGGCCCTCCCAGCCTGTGCTTGCAGCACTGGATACAAGGAGCAGGGAGGAGGCAGAGCTGGAGCAGGCTGTTGTGGACAGACCCGTGATGCGAAGCTGCCAAAGCACAGTTCAACACCAGGAAGTAAAATCCTTGGATGCTTTTAGCCGAAGCTCTGGATACTGTGGCCCCAGCTTCCAGCTCAGGGTATCCCCAGCCATGCCTGGCAGGGGTTTGGATGAGACAGTGCTTGGGAGCAGGGGACAGGCTGCACCAAGCACCCTGTGTCTCTCTGTCCTCTCAGGAGGATGGGATCTCATAGGCAAAAGCCTCCTATCCACATCTGCTTGAGCAACCTTTGTGCACGCCAGTGCTGAGCCCCTTTCCCATACACTTGCCCATCAGCAGCTGCTATGGTACCATCCGTACCCAAAGCACAGAGAAGAGCAGATTCCCCAAGGAAGTTACAGCCCCCAGGAGCAGGAACCAGCCATGCCTACCATATGGTGCTCAGCCTCGACAGGGAAGGCTGAGAAAGAGCAGGGATTGTCCTGGAGCCGCACGGACACTGCAGCCACGGTGGGTTTCGCAGCCTGGCCAAGCCTGGGGCCGTGGATGCCTCTGGGCAGGTTACTGAGGGGCATCATCTTTGGGTGAACATCTCTCCTAGCATCACTTCTTGTTTCACCTCAGGAGCCAGAGGTCACTTCCCATCACTCTCAGCAGGGTGGGGAAAATCCCCAGCGGCACAAGACACCCCAGAAAACACCCTCTGCTTCCCAGTTCTCCCTTTTGGGGCTGCCCCAATGCCCATCACAGCCTTTTGGGGCTGCCAGGCACAGCCCTGCTTCCTGATAAAGGACCTGATAAATGCCAGGATGCTTGGGATTAATGCCATTATTCCTTGGGCACCTCAGGAGCTGCATTCAGAGGGAACTGCCCGTTCTCAGCTCCCCAGCACAAGGGGAATTTTAGGGGTAGCAAATAACTGCAGAAGCAAGAACGGCGCCTACTGATGCCCCAGCAAAGCAGTGGTGCAGCATCTTCCCCTCCTTTCACACACAAAACCCTGCTGGGATGGCAAAGAAAATCTCTGCGTGGCCACAAAATCACAGCACATTCAGTGTCTGCTGGTGCTGGGTGGTGCAGAATCCAGCCCTGAGCACCTACAAAGCCCCGGTCCGAGCACCTCAACCACAAGACAGGTCACCTGGTGATGCCACACAACACACAGAGCAAATGTTAGGCTTGGGCTTTGCCTTTACAGGGTGGCAGCTGCCGATGGGCTTAGCACGGAGAAGCAAGGAGGAATTCTGGCTGAGCTGCACTAGGCAGGGAAAGCTGCATATGGATTACTGGGAGCCAGGACCCTGGTAAAGGTGATCTGCAAAGTCCACGCTCCTGAGCCTCACGTTCCTGAGTGCGTTTGGTGTCCTAAGAAGTGGCTTCTTGACCAAGATCTCAACCCTTGCAGGTGGCAGCTGCAGAGAGCCCAGCAGCAGCCTGACCATCGCCTGCAGCTCCTCACCCCTTCTTCCTGGGCATCCCGAGTCCTTGCCTTGCCTAAGGAGCAGAAAGGAGAGCAGAGGGGAATACTCACAAAGACACCCAGCAGAGAATTTAAGAGCAATATCCTTTTCCCGGGGCAGGGCTCGGGAGGATGCAGTTCTGCCATGAGGATGCCCTGGTCACTCCTGCAAAGCGCCTGCCCGCTGCTCCGGGGGGCAGCTGCATCCTCTCCCTCTGCCATGGCTGCGGTGAAGGAGCCGAAGGGGCCGAGGATCGCACAGGGTGTGCTTGCAGAGGAGGCAGCCGAGGCTCTGAGGCAGCCAAGAACAAGCAGCACGGGCTGATGAGCAGGGAGGGAGCCCGGGGGAGCGGGAGCAGGCTGGATGCCACAGGGGCCGGTCCTGCTCCTCCACAGTGTGCTGGGAGAGCAACAGCACCGCCAAGCGCTGCCTGCCCGGGCTGAGCTGGGATGGTGCCACCGTCCCACAGGGCTCTCGGGGCAGCAGGAGGGGAGAGGATCCAGATGAGCAGGTGCCGGGATCCATCCCTTGGGCTTAGGGAGTCCCCTGCCCAGTGTTCCCTAAGCCAACACCGCATCCTACGCGCTGGGGACTGTCCCTTGTGCTGCAGGTCTCCAGGAGGGACACCTCTGTGGGGAGGGCTCAAGGAGCATCCCTCACAGGTGAGGCTGTTCAGGGCCCTGCCGACACCGGGAGCACGTGGACAAACGCCTACTGTTTGCACAGGTAATGGCACTGCGCTTTCTCCTGCGGGGGGGCAGCACTGGACGCACCATCAGCACCCCCAGCCCCTGCTGTAGCCAGGTTCTAATGCCTCTATCAGGGTGTTTGGGAGGCTTTCCAGCAGGTTTTGTGTGCTCGAGGGGGAAGCAGCGAGAGGCAGAGCGCAGCGAGGAGAGGAGAGCAGTCACAAGGCAGGACCCTGCTTTGCTCATCCTGACTCAGGAGCCAAATCCTGCTCTCAGTGACAACCCCGTGGTGGCAGGGGATGGGCAGAATGGAACACAGCTAAGTCATGGGCACTCACTCCTCAATCCTGCCCTACCCACCCTGTCCATCCATGCTGACCCCCAGCTGCCTGCTCAGCCTAAATCACCCGGGACAGGCGGCATTCCCAGTGCCTGCCTGCCATGGAGCGGGAGCTGCGGGTGGGCTGGAAACAACAGCCATATGTCAACGGGCTGAGGAACACGCTGTCTTTTGCTGGGGGGTGAATCAGTACAAGAGCCTGATATTCTTCTTCAGCTGAATTAATTAAGCAGCAATCTCGGGTATCTTTGTCTTCACAGCTATTATCTGCTTTTCCCAAAGTGCTCCTCAACACATCATCCCAACGGGAGTGAGGGAACGAGTTCCCACCACCACCCTTCACTCACGCTCTCATTCCCCTGTGACACGTGGGGAGGTGGTGAGGTGGGAGCTGACCTGGACATGATGCTCTCACACCTCCAGATCCGTGATGCAACCAAGGTCAGTACTTCCCCCCCTAAAACCCTTGGGGTACTTGTAGGGATGCTCCCGACTCATCCCCTTGGTGATGCTGCTGAGGGGATGCGGGGCCAGAGGGCTGCAGGCAGCAGAGCTTTACCACCACCATTCCCTCTATTCACGCTTGCAGTCACCAGTGGCCTATTTTAGCTCCTTCCCCTGGGATTTTAACACCAGAACTCCCCTGGGGTTTGGGTGAGAGGGGAGGATGCGCGTTGCCTCTGTCGGCAAATCCTCCTGAAGAGATGGAAGGGACTTCCCCGAACACATGGAAGTGTTGGCTCTGGTTCCCAGCTGGGGAAACTGAGGCAGGGAGTGAGGGAAATACACTGCTGTGAGTCTGCTGCATGGGTTAACATGGAGACTGCAACCAAAAGCAGTGAGACTTGTAGGTCCTGTGTCCCTTTAGCTGTGTCAGCACCTCGGGGGTGCTCAGCACCTCCAGAGAGCAGGCTACCTGCAACCCGTTCTGGGTAACCAGAGCTGTAGGAGGTGAGAAGCCACTTTCCTGCTGTGAAACCAAAGGCGATCGGATGCTGGTGGAGCCAGAGGGAGCAAGGATGAGCTGGGCATGCTGTAGCCAGAAAGGAAAGGCCTGGGCAGGGGAGATGAGCTCTGTCTGATGGCCTGAGCTGTCCCACAGCCTCTCAGTCACTGATGGCCACAGCCACCCAGGGCGATGCTCAGGGACTGCAGGTTTCTTGCTGCTGACTCTAATCCGCCTCACCCCGATATAGCCACTGACCCGCTGGGCAGCTAAATTTAGTAGGATGAATCCTGCCCTGTGGCAGCAGGAGAGTGGGGATGGGGCCATAAGAACAGGCCCAGGACCCTTGGACCACCTCCCACAGGCTGGGCAGGCAGCAGCGGTGTGGATGGAGGAGATGGGAGCAGGGAGATGCGACACTCAGGCCATGAGCTCAGCTCTCAGCCTCGCAGCAGCCAGACCAGGCCGTGAGCCCAAAGCAGAGATGTGGCATGAACCCCCTTTAGTCCCCCCATTCCTCCCGTGTCTCACGGGAGAAGCATCCCGGTCAAGGCGGCACGGGGAGGACCGGGGGGTGCAGCGGCAGCTGCCGCCGTCACTTGCGAGGGACACGGAGCGCAGGGGGGCCCGGTCCGGTCCCTCGCATCCCTGGGGAGCAGCCGGCACGGACGGGACGGGCGCGGTAACGCTGCCCTCTAACGGCCGCCGGCCCCGCTCCAGCCCGGCCCCGAGGGCTCCCCCCGCGCTGCCCAGCGCTGGTTGCGGGGGGGCTCGGAGGGACCCCCCCAGGCCCGTCCCAGCGCGGGTCTCACCTGCACGTGGACCGTGCCGCAGTCCCCGCAGGCCTCCGTGCAGCTCCCGGGCAGCACCAGGCACAGGACCCCGCGGCCGCCCCGATCCAGCTCCGGCCGCCCCAGCGGGGATGGGGGGGTCCCCCCCGGGGTGCTTTGCCCCGCCAGCACCGGTGCTTGGCTGACCCCAGCGCTGCAGGGGCCGGGGGCTGCGGGGACGCCCCACTCCCGCCTGCCTGCGGCTCCAGCGAGGCGCTGGCGGGTCACCAGGAGATTAGCGAGGTAAGGAGAGAGGCTCCAGCGCGCTCCGTCACCACGAGCGGTCCCTGCCCCAGCCATGCCACTGCCACCACCGTGCTCGCAAATCAGCCATCACCACCACCTCGGACACACCAACAGCAGCGTACACCCCGAATATGAGAACCAGCCGCGCATGATGGGACACAGGAGAGGGGATGCTGAAGTCCCGGGGTACCTGCAGCCCTGCAGAAGGGGCTTCTTTCCAGCTCACAAGCAGCAGAGCTCTGTGTTGCTGCAAACCAGGGGACACTCATCCCGTGGGCGCCCACCAACTGGCTGCGGCTCTTGGAGCACAGACACACACAGAACCTCAGCCCCAAGCTGTGTGCAACTGCAGGTGGGAGGCAGGGGGATGCCAGGGTCAGCTCATCCTCATCTGGAGCTCTGTGCACGCATAAGGTGGGTAGAGAGCGGGGTGGAAGGATGCAGGGGAAGCATCACCCTGCAAAGCACAGCCTTGTCCCAGCGTGTGGCATGGGTGACAGGCCAGCAGCCCCTTTGGGGTCATGGCTTGATGATGATGCCCACACTGGGCACAGTGCAGGCAGTGTGGGGACACACGAGCATCTCTGGGATAACACCATGAGCCCCACCAAGGATCAGTGCCTGGTGCTGAATGCTCAGCCTGGGCCATATTCCCACCCACCTCCTCCAGCAGCCCCATCTGCTCTCCAGCAGCTCCCCCTTGGGGGGACTTAAGGGGGAAGAACCGTGTGTGCCTGGCCTCAGCAAGGCAGAGGGTGGCCCAGTGCCAGTGAGGAGCAGAGCGGTGAAGGTAGGGAAGGGAAAACTGCAAGAAGCCAATTACAAAATAAAAGGCAATAGGAATCAATAGCAGCTGAAAAAGCACTTGCTGAGGCTGAGCGATCCCACAGAGGATTAATCCAGCGTGTGCTCAGGCCCTTGTGCAATGGGTGGAGGTAACAGCATGGCATTTTGGGGGGAAACTGGGTGCAAACTCAGTGCTGGGCTCTGACAGAGCAGAGCCACGTGTGCGCAAGCCTGGCAGCACCACCCAGCCCCGAGGAAGAGGGCAGGAGGATGGGTTTCCCGAGGGCTACAGGAAAATAATACAGCCTGACAATATCACACAGCTCTTGTTTCTCATAATAGGTTATTTTTCCACTGCCTCACAAAGGCCCCTGTATCGCCTCTCCTCTTATTGCTCTTTGTGTCATATGCAGTTAATTATTCATCCCTTTTGTGCTGCTCCGGGAGCAGACACGGACTCGGGAGCTTCTGTCCCGGTGTGAGCTGCTTTAGCTCACAGCATCAGTCATAACCCCAGGGGCTCGGAGGGACCCAGCTCCTTGCGAGGCCAATGCCATAGGCCAGAGGGATGGAATTTTGGCTGCTGGTACCCAAATTACCAACCCGGATGGCTCCAGACCCTGCTCAAGCACTTGGTCCGGGTGCCAAGTGCCAGTGGGGAGAAGTGGGGACTGCCAGGGAAGGGTCAGGGTGTCCTGATTTGCACACAGTAAAGGGGAAAAGAGGGACCTGGGCAGCAAAGCTACGGTTTACAATGATGTGGTTATCCTCCGGGACCAGATTCCCACATCCTGGCAGTGGCCCCGTCCCCACGTGGCTATGGCAGAGGAGCAGCATTGGCACCATCTGAGAGCTCTGAGCATCAGCTGCAGCACCGAACCCCCCGAGCAGAAACAGAAAGGAAAAGGATCTGTTTGATCCTCTTTCCATTAGCTCAGAGGGCAGCAGGAGTCTCCAGGTCAGATTTCCCTCTCGGTGCCAAGGTGAGACAAGTGGCTGGGGAAGGGGAACACGTGGGAAGCATCACCCAGAGTCCCTTCACCCACTGGGTCCCACTCCTTGGAGGCAGCACGTGGACCTCATCCCCTTGCTGCTACCCTGCCCCAGCAGCTCTGCCACCCTAGCGCACAGCTACTCCTGAAAGAGCCACCCAGCCACCAAGCCAAGCGCCCCTTGATGGGTGCCAGAGCCTGCCTGGCCATCTCCCCAGCCCAAGCTCTACAGCTCTGCCATTCACTGCTGTATTTTCAGGTAAATTAAGTAAAACAAAGCAAAACAAGGGCTGGATGGAAGCACCACCCTCTCTGCCAGCTCTGTGCTAGGGTGCTCTAAAAACCACTTTGGACAGGACCCATTTGCAGCCACTTGGCCAAACCCTTCCAGATGCCCAGCGCCAGGCTGCCTGGGCTCCCCTCCACTGGGCACAGAGCTCCTGACAGATCCCTTCCTCTCTCCCCCAAAATCCCACTCTGGGAACCAGAGCTGGGCATGTCCCTGCCTTCACTTCTCTGCAAGAGGAGCATCAACTCCAGCAGCTTCAGGATGTGACTCACTCCCAGTCAGGGGCTGCCACTGTTGTTGTGCACACTCAGTGCCACCAGCGCTGCCCCGAGGGACAATCTCCTCTCGACAGCATTTTGGGGCGCGCTGCAC
Source organism: Psilopsiagon aurifrons (assembly GCA_025447955.1). Classification (NCBI taxonomy): domain Eukaryota; kingdom Metazoa; phylum Chordata; class Aves; order Psittaciformes; family Psittacidae; genus Psilopsiagon; species Psilopsiagon aurifrons. The sequence goes on along the minus strand of JAOEHY010034854.1, from coordinate 3,691 downwards.
CCAGTCCCGCCACAGCCCCCAGCGTGTGCTCATGTCCCCAGGGTACCTTATCAGCCAGGCACTCGGTGTCCTCGGTGAGCAGGTAGACAGCCCCGCTCTCGGCCAGGAGGATGGCAGTGTCGGTAGTGGAGGAGGACCTGGGGCGCCCCTGGTGCTGATGCAGGATGGCGGTGAGGCTGCTGTCCTGGGGGGCCTTGCGGATGAGATGGGGGCTCCCCTTCTGGGGCTCCAATGAGCCGCTCTTGGCACGCCGGCTGCCGCTGTGCAGGCTGGTGCCGCGCTTGATGGAGGGGCGAGAGCGGATCTGCTGCAGCACCCGGTTGAAGGCGGTGGGACGCGCCGGGAGGTCGTGCAGGGACACGGCGTAGGACACGCGGTGCATCTCGGGGGACCTCTCCTTCTCGTCGGGGGAGTCGTGGTCGGACGCGGCGCAGTGCGGTGGCAGAGCATCCTGCGAGTTCTGCTGCTCCCGCTCCCGCGAGCGCCGGCGGCTGTGGAAAAGGTGCTTGAGGCCATGGCCGAACATGGACCCTTCGGAGAGCTGCTGGATTTTCTGCAGGAGAGGAGAGAAAACAACCCCGGTTACTGCCAGAAAGGGACAGCATCGCCCGGCTCAGCACCCACGGCTTGGGTGGATGGTGCCTGCGCTAGCACCCAACTGAAACACAAAGCTCATGGGCTCAAAGAGCTTCTGGAGGGATCTGGTGATTCCACACCAGCACAAAGGGACCTGGGAAAGGGAAGGCAACACTGCTCGAGCACTTCACTGTATACCCACGGAGAAGCACTAAGCATAAGTGGCCATTTGATAGCACACAGGGCTGAGCATGGTGGCTCGGGAGGTCTCGAACTACGCAGCTCCAAGAGCATTCCCCACGCTGGGGCAGCAGCTACCCCGAAACGCAGCAAGAGGTGCAGAAAGACCCTTCACAGCAGTGGAGGTTACTCCCAGCCTTGCAGCTTGGGCCACAAGAGCCAGCCGCTTGCTGGAACAGGAAGATCAGGGAGCGCTTTTCCCTGGGGCATTTTCCATGGCTCCTGGGCACAGCATGGACCAGGCTGGTCTTGCTTATGGAGGTGAAACCCCACCTCATGGCCTGTTGCCACCGAATCCAGTCCCTGCTGGGCAGTGCCTGGTGTCCAGGAGCACACTGCGGCCCCGGTTTCTCCTGTCCCAGGGGGCTCAGGCTCCTTTTCCCACACAGCTTTCCTTGGGATGGCTCCTGGGAAGCGGGGCGGCCGCAGCCGGGTCATGCAATACGGATGGTGGAACGGATCCTGCTCACGTTACAGCTGGGTCACTCCGGAGCAGCTTCCCTGCAGTCACTGGCATGCCCAGATTTCCATCCCCAAGAGATCCTGGCTGGGTGCCCTCCGCAATCCCTAGTGCTGTGGGCAGCACCTTCCAGCACCTGCAAAGGATGGATCCAGGATCCCAGCGATCCCGGATCCCAGGTCTATGGCAGCTATCAGGCAGCAATTAAGTGATCTTGGGACACTGAAAGAGCCTCTCTCCTCCCAAAGCACCCGCAGCTAACGGGAACCCAGCACATCCCAAGGCACAAGTCTGCCCTGCTGCTCTGCCTGGGATTTGGAGTGAAGCTGACCACGCTGCCTTTGAGGATGCCAATCCTGACCCTGCTGACGTTCAGGGGCATTTCAGCACTGATTTACTGTGCCTGGGACTCTCCCCAGGGATGCTGGTTCCTGGAACTGCAGCACTGCATTTACTGTGGTTGAAAACCAGTGTGAAATGGGCACAGGACTGGGAGCTACTTGGCAAAGCAGTGACATTTGAGACACGAGCTCCAGGAGCTGCAGACCACGGAGGATCTCATGGCCATAAGGGGCTCCTCCTCAAAATCCTGGGCATAGAATCACGGAATCAAAGGATGGGTTGTGCTGGAAGGGGCCTTAAGGCTCATTCAGCTCCATAGCAGAGGGACATCTTCCACCGGAGCAGTTGCTCCAAGCCCCTGTGTCCAACCTGGCCTTGAGCACTGCAGGGATGGGGCAGCCACAGCTTCTCCGGGCACCCTGTGCCAGCGCCTCAGCACCCTCATAGTAAAGAACTAAAGCCAGGAGTTCCAAATCCATAAGGGCCTAATCCTCATCACACCTGTAGTACTGGCAAGGAATCAGCAATCACTAAATACTTTAATCCTCCCGTTATCCATTCCCAGTGAAAATTCCTGACCTTTTGGTTTTTCCTAGGAAATACATAATAAATCTACGGGGCTGAATTGCTACTTTGGGAAATAGTGATTTAAATTTTATTCTATTTATAGAGTCTCTATGGAAACGGAGGCAGCATTAGGTAGGTAATAACTATAAAGCCACAGATTTCTCCCATCAAGGGGATGGCACAGTTAGCCCTTTCGAAGGTCTCCATGAAAAGAAACGACCAACTACCTTCCTTGAGTGGAATCAAAATGAAGGTGAAGCCAAAGGAGTTCTCCCTCCTTCGATGGGTTCTGGGCCCAGCTGATAGAAATTCACCTCTTAAAAGAAACTCCTCGGGTCCCTTCCAAGTGTTAATGAAAGAACCTTTCATGGGCTCTGCAGATGGGACTCCCAGTGGGATGGGAAGGGATCTGCACAGGGAAAAAGCGGAGGGAAGCAGAAAGAGGAATGCCAGCATTGCGGCTCCGGGCTTGAAGCCCACCTTGTCAAGCTCAAGGCTTTTCTACATTAAACAGTTGCTGGGAATGGTCACCACAAACCAGTGCATTGCAGAGCATTTGCTGATGGAAACCCTCTCTTTGCTCACATTACTCCATCATTATTACTGCACTTCCAAAGCAGCGGCATTCTTCTGGCACGAAACCACTCATGGCTCAGAGCAGAGCATCTGCACGGGCTATTTTGGAACAGCCATTGCTTAATAACTGATGCAGGGGATACAGAGACTCATTTCTCAGTACAGACAGCTGTAAACCACTGAGATTAATAGAGACATAGCTGTAGTTCTGTTGTCTTTTCCTTTCCTGCAGCCAGGGTCTCCCACTCGGCAGCAGGGATTGTTTCCATGGACTTCAAAGGCGCAGCTCCTGCTTCATGTCCCAGGTAAGTGGATCAGTTCTTGAGACAAACCAAGCCTGGCCGAGAGCTGAAAAGCATCCGTTTTCACCCAAACCAACAATATCTTGCAGGAAAACAGTGGCTGTTTGGTCTGGGACACTGCTCTTTGGCAATGTCCCATAGGAGACATTGCCAAATGCTCATGGTGCTGCCTGTGCCCACTGGGCAGGGATGCGCATCCCCCCTCTCTGCCTGGGCCACCCCAGGATCTCCAGGACCAGCATTCCTGCTGCTGCCAAACAGCCACACAGCCTGAAACCTCCCAGTTCCTCACTAACTTCCAGCTCTGCCCCGACATCCAAACCTCTTACTCGGCTTTCAGACGCACAAGGAGAGGATCTGGTTGCCACGACCTTATGGCACTGCCACACGCTGCCAAATCCTGCTTAATTACCATTGTGATTAATTATTCATAGCCATGGCCCGCCCAGAGGCTCCAGCCAAGGCTCTGCAGCCCTTTGAAGACACTGCACAGATGCAGTGGAAGACTATTCAACCCCACCCCATCTCGTCCCATCTCGTGTCATCTCACTCCATCCTATCCTATCCTATCCTATCCTATCCTATCCTATCCTATCCTATCCTATCCTATCCTATCCTATCCTATCCT
>JAOEHY010034853.1:0-47097 GCA_025447955.1 Psilopsiagon aurifrons | reverse complement strand
TTTGGTCAGTTTGGGTCAGGTGTCCTGTCTCTGCTTCCTCCCGGCTCCCCCTCCTCCCTGGCAGAGCATGAGGCTCCGAAGGTCCTTGGCCAGACCAAACATCACTAAGCCATAACTAAAAACATTGGTGTTATCAGCACTTCTCCCAGGCCAAAAGTCAAAACCACAGCACTGCACCAGCTACCGAGAAGGAGAAAAATGACTGCTGCTGCTGAACCCAGGACAGGAGCACAGCAGAGATCCCTGCTCTCTACCTCATCCATCCACCTGTATCTTCTCTTAATTACCTTAAAATAACACTCTCCTGCCTCAGTTTTTATTATTAGTAATGAACAGATTTAAAGATTTCCCCCTTAAATTATGGTTCACCTGAGTAGATAATTAAAAGACTCTAAAGGAGATAAATTTTTATGTGTAATTACGCCCACTTCTGCTGCTGTATCAGGGCTTTAAAAATATTTGCAAAACAACTCAAAACTTTTATTTTGTCAGTGCAATAATTACTGCTTGTCATGGCTATCCATGCGGGTGTTTCTGCTCTAATGAGAGCAGCTTTGCCGAGGGAGGGAGGGCAGAGCAGGAGATACCGAGCATCAGCACAGCTGAAAACAGTGTGACACAGAGACAGCACAGGGCTGGCACCGAGCTCACCCAGAGCCCAGGATCCAGCAGCTACAGCTTCAGGAAGAAAGATGCTACAAGTGTTGGAACAACTCTGCTCAGGAGCCAGGCTGAGAGGGTTGAGCTGGTTCAGCCTAGAGAAGAGAAGGCTCCTTAAGGGGAGAACTTATAGAACTCCAGTGCATAAAGGGGCTATAGGAAACCTGGAGAGAGGCTTTGAACAAGGGCCTGTAGTGACAGGACAAGGGGGAATGGCTTTAAACTGACATAGGGGAGAGTTAAATTAGACATTGGGAAGAAGTTCTTCCCTGTGAGGGTGCTGAGGCGCTGGTACAGGGTGCCCAGAGAAGCCGTGGCTGCCCTATCCCTGTCAGTGTTCAAGGCCAGTTTGGATGGGGCTTGGAGCCACCTGGTCTGGTGGAAGGTGTCCCTGCCTGTGACAGCGGGTTGGAATTGGATGAGCTTTAAGGCTCCTTCCAATCCAAACCAGTCTGGGACTTTATGGCATTTGTATTTTATGGGGAGAGGAAATGACAGAGGGGAATCTTTCCCTGAACTGTACAAGGTTTGTTCTCCATCCATCATGTTAGTGGGCACACAGGCGGCTGGATCTCCTCCATGCACTGCTGGATGCATCTGGTTTTGTTTGGCACACTAAAGGCTCAATATAAAATCATAGAATGGTTTGGGTTGGAAGGGACCCTTAAAGATTAAGTAGTGCACCCCCACCCTGCAATAAGCAGAGACTTCATCTAGACCAGGTTGATCAGAACTCTGTCCAACCTGGCTTTGAACACTGCCAGAGATGGGGAACATACAGTCTCTGGGCAACCTGTTCCAGTGTTTCATCACCCTCATAGTGAAAAATTCCTTTCCTATATCTAGTCCGAATCTACCTTCTTATAGTTTAAAACCACTACCACTTGTCCTATCCTCATAGACCTTACTAAGATGCTCAGTAATACCAGTGTGGGATCCAGCTGCCACCTCCCTGGGCTGGTTTGTACCCCAGACACATGAGGGAGAAGGGTAAGTTACCCACAATGAGCAGGAGGCTCCTGCAGAGGAGCCAAATCCATCTCCATGCATGGTGGTAGCACCCACATGTATGTAGCAGCAGAGGTGCATTCGTGTTGCTGATGAGCACAGGCTGGAAATAGGTGTTTGCTGTTCCTCAGGAGGCTTCCTCTGGTTCAGGGGATGCAGGAGTAGCCACCTCTTCCAGCAGAGAAGGTCTTGGCTGCTAATACCTTGGTCCAACTTAACCCCATAGAGGCCACAGCTCCCTCCCAGCACTGCCCAGCAGCTCACAGGCTGACAACCCCACAATGCAGCTCAGCTGAGCTAATTAGTTTAGTCTCAGAGACACCTTGTTTGTCAATTAGGCTTATTAGCACAGCTCAACACCTTGTGAGCAGGGTTCAGCACTCCCAGCCCCAAGCTGGTTCCTAGCTATTGCACATATCACACCCCAGTTAATGAATCCTCCCCAAGCTAAAACCAGTCCTGACCTGACACCTGCTGCCCCGGTACACACTGCTTCTCTCCATATTCCCTGGTCAAGACAGTTGGGAGGAGGGAAAAACTGAGAGGGGTCTGGCAGACAGCCGGACAGAGGGACACACAAAAAGCAGCAGATGAGAAGCGAGCGTGGCAAAAGGATGCTGATTCTGTGCAGCGTGAGGCCACCTAAAGAGTGAGGAACAACTGGGGAGAGCAAGGAGCCCAGGCCACCAGGAATGATGGAGTGCACAGAGCCCAGGAAAAAGATCCAAGGGAGCAGCAAGTAAGGTCTGTGGCCCCTGCTGCAATTCAGAAAGCAGAGAAGAGGGGAGGAAAGCTTATTTGCGGAGACGTAGACCTGGTGGCATGGAGAGCTGCAATCTCTGCTGCAGCATTAAAGCTGACACGCAACATTGCTCCTGTATGTTTGCAGAGCCATGTGGTCAAATAAATGCCAAATACAGGGGGAAAGATGGGTCCTCCAAGAGGAAGGTGCTGTTGGGAAAAAGGCTGAGCAGGGATCACACATATGAGGGCCAGCATCAGGGTGGGCATCATCTGCCCTCCTGCTGGGATACCTGGAGCTGGAGAGCCAACATACCAGTGCCAAACCAGTACTTACAGCCTCCTGGAGTGCCTACATGGCTCTGAAGTCCCCAGATCCATGCTGGAACTCGCTGTGTATAAAGAAAATACAGTACCCCCTCTCCCTCACAAGGGCATTGGGAAATAAATTCATTAGTATTTATAAAGAAGTAAGAAACTCTGATTAGAGCCATGGAAAAAGCCCATGAGGAAAATGAATAATTCTGCGTGCAGTGCTGAGCTGGGAAGGTACACAGTAAATAATGCACGGGCTGCGTGTGGCACCGGCAGATAAAAGGCTTGGAAGCAGCTCCAGTATCATGTGCCAAGAGTGGCAGCGGTCCAGGGAGGGCAAAACATCATCTTAGTGGGGGTAGGAATAACCACCTCATAGCACCGGGATGTGAGGGGGTCTTGAGACAGGCAGCATGGGTGTTTCAGGGTTTGGACTTTCTGTGTTCCTTCAGTGAGAGTGGGCATCAGCCTGTGCCATGCCGGGTGCATCAATCCCTCTGCCCATGTTGCCAGCAAAGATGTTAAATGGTGCCAGTGCCAATACTGACCCCTGAGGAACCATTCATCACTAGTCCCCACTTGGACATTGAGCCATTTACCACAACTCTCTGAGTGCAACTATCAAGCCAGTTCCTTATGCACTGAGTGATCCATCTGTCAGATCCATGCTTTTGCAGTTTAGAGACAAGGGTGTCATGCAGAACAATGTCAAATGCTTTGCACAAGTCCAGGTAGATGAGCATTCCAGAGCATGAGCAGAAGCAATAGCATCAAGAGGTTGCCCAACCAGGCTGGAGGGTTTCATATACCTGGTGCTGGTGGTGGCTTTGGGGACAGCAACAGGGTGGCCATGCAGGTTTAATCAAGAGGTAACTGCAATTGAGTGGAGTAAATCCTGCCCTGTTCTGAGCACCTTGGGGAGCAGGGAGGATGCAAACTGTGCACACACACACAGGTTGGTGCATGCATGTGCATCTTGCCTAGGTGGTATATGCAGCGTGACCTGATAAACAGAAGCAAGCAACTTGGCTGGGGACGGGAGGTGGCTTTTGTGAGAGCATCCCCCAAAATCTCTCCTGCAGGGCCTGGAGGAGATTTGAACCCGGCCCTGCTCCATTCAAACCCTCCTGGCTCCGGCACAGGCTCTCCAGCACTGCTGCAGCCTGCAAGGCTTGTCCTCCAGGAAAAAAACCCCAGCACTTTTAATAGGCGATGAGGCATCTCCAATAATTCCAGCAGATGCTGCCATTTAATGTGGGTTGGCACATAACTTTATAATCGGACCATATTGCTCCAATTACAATTTAGCCTATACTCCTCTTGGGCTTGCCTTTTATTTGTCTTTCATTGCCAAGCAAGGGAGGGAAGGAGGGAACTGGGAGAGGACGGGGGATGTGTCTCAGACCTCCTCCTCCTGCTCTGCCACATCTCTTTGTGCAGCCAATAGCTTCCCAGCCACTGCACTTTCCCCAAGGCCAGCGCTGTCCTCCAGCCGGAGCTGTGCCCAGTGCCTCATTTGCCCCACAGTAATGGAGTAAGAGCAATTGTCTCCCACCAGACCAGGGTGAGCAGCCCGCATTGCACCCCACAGGGAGCCAGCACTCCTCCTCCCCATCCTGTGTTGGGAGCAGCCCCAGCTCTATTTTCTGGATGTGGTGGGGTAAACCAGGAGTTACTCTATTGACGATTGGGTTAGGCTGGCATCGAGCTGGTGTGCTGTATCGGATATATCGAAATTTCCGAGGGCTGCTGCAGAGTAATCGGAGCCAACACACCGCTTCCATTTCTCAAACCTGAGAGCCATGAAGGAAAGATTTTTCATTTGGAGAGTCAGTCCTTGTTCGGGCTGTGACAGACGCCTGTATCTGTATTCAAAACTCAGGCAAAGTTTTCTGGACACTTTGTGTGGCCTTGGCAAATGATGTCTTGTTCCAGCTGGGATGCAGGTGACTGCATCCTGTGGGGGAAAATCCTACAAGGGACAGAGCCTGCAACTGTGTAAACCCTTATCAGCACGGTGAGGTTGCATCGAGGACTGTCCCTGTGCTCTGGGCTCTGCAAGTGACCCCACACAGCTCCCAGCCATCCTTCAGAGTCCCACTAACCCATCAAACAGGCAGCGGAGCTCCTCCAGACCCTATTAAAAGGCTATTCGCAGACAAGCTACTTTGGTAGCGTTAAGCATTGGCTGTAAATGTCTTTTGGTTACTTAAAGGGAAAACCTTGGGGCAACCTGTGTAAGGGATATACTCTCTCTATGCCCCAAATCCCAGAGGACTCAAGAAACATGAACACTGGTAGCTCATTAAATCAAGTACCTACTCAATTAAGGACACACAAACAGCTTCAGCTCTGCCCTCTATCAGCTGCTGCCCGTTTGCATCTTGCATGTCCGAAGACCTGCCAAGAGGCTGGACTTTATGTCAGAGGGGTTCTGGTTTCATTTGTCAGGATGGATTTGGCTAAAAAAAGCTCCACCAAAACACCTCAAAAACCCATTTACTCCAAGCTTGCCATTCTTCCCCTGTGCATGAAGCAAGAGGCAAAACTCACTGTGAGCTCAGCGCAGCAAGAACTCAGAAAGATCTCCGGATAGCAGCCGTGAGAAAGTCCCATATCAGCAATACCAGAATTACAGGGTAGCAGAGACCTCAGGGATGTGCCAGCGCCACCCACAGCAGACACCTCCCTCCCCATAAGATCACCCCAAAACCACAAAGCATGGGAATCCCATAACTCGAAAGCTCTCCCTGTAGCAGCTCCTTTTTCTGAACCCCAAATGCCTAGGTAGTGGTTATGTATTTCTAAAGCAAGCTATCTTATCTATCTATCTATCTATCTATCTATCTATCTATCTATCTATCTATCATCTATCTATCTAAAAATCTAAACCTTCCCATTCCAGCCTCATTGCTGGCTGGAGGACATTCCCTGCGGTCACCCAAGGCCAGCAGGGTCAGCTAATCTCGGGCAGCAACACCTGGATGGGCTGCATGGTCCCAGATGGATAAAAAGCTTGAGCATAGCTGATGCAAAAGGAAGAACCATTTTCCTGCAATCATTTACAGTAATCCTTGAGGCGAGCAGGTTCAAGCTGAGCATCAGCCTTTTAATCGACAGGCTCCATCAAGGCTGGGGAGGCGAAGAGCCACTGTGCTCCCCCAGCACAGACGGTGCTTTCATCCCAGTCAGCACTTCCAGCGTGGCTTCCCCGAGCGATTCCACATCAGGACTTTGAAACGCACTCTGCAGAAACCCGTGCCAAGAAAATTCCTTCTCCCGGCTTTTTGCAGCAAGCAACCTCCGATAGGGATCGCTGAGAATCGAGTCACTTCATTTACAAACTGGAGAGCCAAATCTGATAGACATCAAAATCTGAGGTAAGTCAAGGAGTGATGGAGCGTTGCCAGTTCCCCAAATGAATATTCATGGCAAATATTCACCCAGCTCCAAGCTGGAGAGAAACTGGCAGCAGAAAGGCTGCCCCTGGGAAAGGGAAAGAGAGGGATCAGGCTTATTTCATCATTTTTATTGAGTGCAATTTTCTCTTTAGTACAATATTCTCTGAAAGTTACTGTTACAAACTCCGACAATTTCAACACAATCAACAAATTGGGGAAGGAGGCAGGGGAGGGAGGGCAAAAAAAATTACAAGGGCTGAAATCTTTTACAGACATCTCACTGGTTATGTACAGGACAGGGTAGGGCTGGCTGGCACGGGGCATGCTGCGGCTCGGGGGGGATCACCATCATCATCTCATGGGTGGCGGAGGGCAGCGGTCCCTGGGGACCAGTGTCAATCCCCTCTCCAGTGCCGCTGTGATGCTGGACTTGATGCCCCTGCAAGGAGGGAAATGAGAAGAGGATGAGAACAAGCATGTCCCATGCTGGGAGATGCAGAGGCACCTCCCCAAAACCATGTGCTGCTCCCTTCATGGCTGGAACAGAGCCCCTTTGTCCTGCAGCCGATGGCAACTGCACCCAGCAGAACCCAAGGACTTCTTACAGCAGATCCAGGCTCTCAGAGAAACAAAGGAAAAAAACCCACAAAAAGCAGTGTTTAATTAATATGCTGTCAGAAAAGTGATGATTTCACTGAAAGCTCTCAATTTTTTCCTCGGGGGAACAAAAAGGAATGGGAGAGACACATTTCTTTGTGAAGATGAGATGCTTCAGTGAGCAGAGACTGAGCCTTGATTTTGGGGGCGGGAGGGTTACCTTGTACCCCAGCAGTAATGATGCTTTTTTTTCTCCCCCCTCCCACTGCAATATGAGCACCCTCAGGTCTAAACCAGAAGCAAACCACAACGCACCATGAAATCATTCTTTCCAATGTAACAAAACCCACTCATTTTCTCTGCTGCCAGGGGGAAGCCAGAACGTCTCCAAACTAGAAGAGCAGCACCAGGAGCACCTCCTTCTCACCCTGCAACCAACAAGTGCTGTGCAGCAGCAAAATCCCATTATTTAGCTGCTTTGGAGAGGCAAAGATGCTTTTAATATACCGCTGCAGCTTGGAAGCATAAAGGCACCACATTAAATAACAAAGCAGTTGACCGCTGTGTCCCTTTGCTGGGCCACTGACAACTGGGGCTCAATGGCTAATTATTGCTGGGTGCCTCTGTGCCTCTCTGAACATACCAATGCTTTTAAAAAACAGCTCCAGCTGTGTCTGACATTTCAGTGCTCTTAAAATTCATCATTCTCCTGAATGAAAATAATTTTTTTAGCAAAGCCGGGTAGTAATGAAACTTTTATTTGGTAATTTGGTGTTTGGCAGAAAAAGGGGCATGGGAGAAAGCATGAGAGAAATTGAGATGATCTTAGGAAAAAAACAGAGCTTTGGCTGGGGGAAAAGATATCACTGCATATTCCTTATGCACCGGGGTCCATTTTCAGTGTGGTGCTTGGAAATTCGTCTCAAGGCTTCCATTAGCATCAACAGGAGCAGAACAGCTCAACAGCTGGAAAACCAGTGACAACAGAAATGCAGCTGATGTTTTAGAGAAGGCAGCAGACACAGGGTGCAGCAGATGCTGCTGAGCACACTGCTGAGCCAGATGGGTCCACAGGGACCCCGGGCTGCAAATCAAGGTGGTTGCACCCAAGTCAGTGATGTGACAGTGATTGGTACCAGCCATGGATTTGGCCACATTAAAGCTGAAGCCGAGCAATGGCTCCAGCACTGCCTTCTCCCTGTGGCCCTTCCCAGCTCATTTAGCCACAGCCACCCAACCTGCCTGGCAGCAGCAGGGCTGGGAAAGGGTTTATACTCCCTGAGGAGCCTGTGCCTCTCCTGGGGCAGGGCAGCTGCAGCCCCTCCCTTCATCCAGGGACAGCTATGGATGATCTGCAATGATCCCAAAGGGCTCAAAGGTAAGGTCATGAGCAGCCAAGAGATGATGGGGAGGAGGCAGCACATTTCATCACCCCCCAGGTACGCAAACACTGAATCACCCTCTGTTGCACATCCTTCTTCCCATGCTCTGGCGTGGGAGCCCCTGCAAGCAGCGCAGCACTGAGGGCTTTGATCTCAGCCTGTAACTGTGGGCATGACACAAATAGCAATAAAAGGCCACGTTTGTGAGATGAGAAGGCATCCCATAAGGGAAGGTGTTATCAGCATCAGCGTAGCTGTAGGAGAGCCAGCAGCGTGGTTGAGATGCAGGCAGTATGCCAGCCCTGGGGTGCTCTCCCTTTCCGTGCTCATGGGAATAGGACAGCCCAGGCAGAACTGCAAATACCCCAAACGATCAAAGGATGGATGGCACTGCATACCCATCTGCTATTCCCAAGCGCTGCTGTGGAAGAGGGGAGTAGCTCTGGAGCAGGTAAGGGATGGAGGCATGTGTGGAGCTGCCCTGAAAGCCATCGATACATCACAAACCACCTCTGAGAGCCCTCTTCAGGCTCTGGCCCAGCTACTGCCTTTTGCGCAGAAGCCTCCTGGAGCTCTGTCCCCATTTGGGCATCACTGGGGTTGGGATACGGCACTTGCACCCCAGCACTAACCCCAGCCAACAGACCAGAGCCAGCAGCATCTGGCTGTGGACACCTCCCCACATTACCAGGGTGGGGAATCAAGAGTTCACCCTATAGCATGGTGGCGGAACGATGAACCAAGTGGCCTGAGCACGTTTCACAGCCGCCTGCCCATGAGAGTATCCCCAAGGCTCCAGCCCACATTTCCAACACCAGGCTCACCCTACTTCTAGGCAACACTTGGCATGGTCTGTACCTCCTGCCATCAGTCCTGCTTAGCGATAATTAGCATTGATAATTACACTGATGATGACCATAATTTCCCTGCTCTCTCTCCCCTACCTTCTTGCAAGGGTTCAAGTGCCTAATAAGACCCCTGAGGATAATCACTGAGAGAGGAGCAGGTTCACCCCCACCTGGGCTCCTGGGCAAGGTATGGGGATAGGACAGCAGAGAAGGGAAAGCCACGGCACAGGCTGGTGGATGAGGAAAGCTTGTTTACTTGGGGACACAAAGAAAAGTTCACTCCAATTAACTTTTTAAGTGGATAGGCATTAATCTCCCTACACTTACCTAGAATTAACACAGCCTTAAGTAGATTTTTGCCTAATCCACTTGCACCTCCGCCCTGAAAGGACACTTCTGTTTTGGAAAGGAACGGAGTTCAGCTAATCCACTTAAAATTCACGGAGCTGGTTTGTTCAGATTAACCTCCTCCAGCACTTCCCTCCAGAGATGGGCCAGGAGACCTCGATGCCATGGTGCCTCTGCCACCGGCACAGCCACTCTGTCCACGGTCGCCTCACCTCACAGTGTAGCTGGTTTCTCCTGCACTTGCTGTCTGTGTGTTAGGGTCTGCTGGCACCCGCTGGTACCCCTAAAACAGGCACAACAGAGGCACGCAGCAGGGAATGGATAGCCAGGGACCTCACAGCATTTTAAAGGCCAATGGCCAGAGGAAGGAGAGCAGAAGCAATAGAGATGCTCAGACACGGGTGGGGAGGGAGGAGGCAGCTAATCCCAGGCTGGAGGGATGCTCACAATGCTGCGTCATGTAAGACAGCCAAAGCAGATGGGACACACTGGGACACTGTCCCCAGAATGCCAGCAGCTCTGACAACCCAGAAATGCCCAGCTGAATGGTACCATAGTCACCATATGAAGATGCATTCCCTTCCCTAGCACTGATTCGCTTCCCTGACATGAACTTCTTCTCCGAGCTTTAAGGTCCCTTCTAACTCAAACCAATCTAGGATTCTATGAACCAAGAGATCAAATTTAATGCCATGGATACTTACAGTACCCAAAGGCATTTGCCTGGTTCCCATCTCACATTTCCTCTCCTGATCAGAGCAGCCACATCTGCTCCTCTTTCCAAGCCAAACCCTGGGATGGCAATAGTCTATTATGGTCCAATGACAGATGGACACAAGCCAGCAGACATCGCCCAAGACACACATGCAGAGCCACAACCCAAGTGCATCAAAACTGAGAGAATGGAACACAATGGCAGTTCTCATACCTCCCAGAGACAGGGTTTGGAGAAAGTTGAACACAGCCATTCTCCCATGGCAGGAGAGTTGGACAAGAAGATCTTTAAAGGACCCATCCAATTCTATGAAAAATATTCTATGACAAACCAATTCTATGAAAAATATAATCTGAAATAGGAGCGATGGGGTAGTCACTGACATGGTGAGACAACTCGCCATGGGAGTCCCACGGGCATGGACTTCGTCTGTTTTCCATCATCACTCGGGAACTTTCTGGGTCCTCTGAAACTGAGAGGAGATCACTGGGAACTGCTGGAAAAGGTCTTCTTCAGGGTCTTTGAAGATAATCTGGGAGGCTCCCAAGCCATAATTAGATCAGCATCCACTCTGGCCGGATCTTTCACAGAAGAGGCACCAATGCAGATGATGACATGGTGGTTAAATAATCCCCTGCAGCTCCTTGCACAGTGTGGGGACATTAAGGGAGCAGGAGACACACGCACCTGGATGAATATACGAGCTGGATGTGAAACCTGGCCCAAATCACCTTCCTTTCCATCTAGATTTGGAAGAGGACGGCTGGCCTTGGAGCTGCAGAATGTTTCTGAGAGCTTGAAAATCCACCACAGGGTCTATAAATCCATTCCTCATCTTAGAAACTGATTGATCCCTTTTTCTTTAAAGTCAAATTCAATGTTTAAGAGTAATGATTTCCAAGTGAACATAGAGTGGTTCAAATATATCGGCAGCTTTTATGGATCAGAGGCAAAAGCATTAATTCAGACCACAACAAATGCAACCGTGTCTGTCTTCATCATACAACAAAGGTCTTGGTGGCGATGCAAAAACTTCCATAGGTGATGCCCAATGATTTATGCTAGGCCACAGGCGAGTTGTGATGCTCCCCTGACTCCCACAGGGATGTCCTCAACCAGCAGGCAGGGATGCAGCCAGCTTCATTGACAAGACCTCTGCAAATCAACCTCAATACAACCCTTCCCTTGCTCCAAATCAGCATCCTCCCCACTGGCTCGCCAAGAAGATGCCATTGCCCTGCATAGGAGAAGAAAGCAGAAGAGAACCTGGAGGGCTCAGAATGGTGCAAGGGAGCTCCTGGAGTAGAGACAGAGGAGAAGAGGAAGAGAGGGAGAGACAGCCCCGTGTTCTCTAGGGAAAGGAGCATTACAAGCAACAAAAGCTGACAGGCTCAGAAATAATGGTCTGAACTCGCTGTTACTTAAAAACCGGCTGCCTGCTGTTTTCATCACAAGCCCCACTCTGACTTGCAGCAACATTTAAAATTAAATATACATAAGTGCTTTCAAAGAACTGTTAATTTGAAGGTCATTAAATGGCATAAAATACATTCCTTTTTTTTCTAGAAAGAGGCACATAATAATGCTATTAATACATGCTCCTCTTCCACGTTCAAAAGCTCCCTCTCGCCTTGGATGTGCAAGTGCCGGAGTTCACCTTCGCTTGGAGCGGCACGACATCTCATTTTAATTACTGCTATTGAGAAAGCTGCGGCTGCCTCCTCCATCTCGCACAGTGCAGCCCACCAGGGATGAGGTTGTACAAAAGACACAGCAAACCCCCGGGGGAAAAGGTGCAGCTGAATTGTCAATGGGGGTTGTTGTGGGGGGGAGGTGGGGAGCTACACAGGGGGGCTGGCACCGGAGGATGCAGAAGGGAGATAGCAATGTGAAGCCAGTTGGCAACACCCAGTCCAGATGCGATCACCTTGCCCACTCACTCTCACACCAAGAGCTGCAGTCAAGGTCTAAAAAGAGTTTTTGTAGCAAATTCCATTTTTTTAATGCAATACGACATGAAAAAAAAAAAAAAGACAAAGCCAGCACAGACACACACACAAAAGACACAGAAGGGCTGAGGTTTTTGCAGTTGCCATAGGAATGTAGAGAAGGAGCTGACAACTGCCAAGCATTCCTGTGAAAGGACAGGAGCACGACATGCACAAGGTAAGCTCATTCAAAGGCAACCCAGGCGAGCAACCGCATCTGCATGCTGCTCCTAAGCACAGAGGCAGGAGCAGACAGAGAAGCAAGGTGCCATGAATGAGCTTCAGCTACAAGAAGCTACAACCCACCCCAGCAGAGTCCACCAGTGAAAGCCACCTCCCAGCACTAGCACATGGCAGACGAACCTATCAGGACCCTGTGTGATGGATAAAACCCAGCCTAGAGGAAAGGTTTGTGAAGTTGGTTCATTTTGACCAGAAAACCCTTTTTCTAACTTTTATTTCTGTGCAAGCCAAAACTGGAGGGGGGGAGGGGATAATTTTGGAGCCATCCCTTACCCTTTGGGAACTAAGAAAGGAATTCCAATGGATCGGAAGATGATGTGAAACAGGCGCTTTCATTTTGAGACCACACCCAATGGTTTCATTTCTCTTTTTTCTTTTTTTTTTCCACTTTTTTTTTTACTTTCTGCCAGATGTGGGGTTCTTTCCCCACATTTGGCAGAACTGCTCCAGATCGGCAAAGCATCCAATGGATCCCAAACTGCATCACTCCTCAGCACACAAAAACATAGCCCCAGGTACCACCACTGCCTGTGGCTCCTGCCCCATCCCTGCACGAGGCAAAGTGAGAGCATCTCAACTGCTTCTCCAGGATGTCGCTAATGAAGGAGACTTCTTAAATGACCCGGAGAGTTCAACCAAGCACTCAGGAGCTTCCTTTTGACACAGAGGACTGAATGTTGGCAGCAAGCCTTGACTTAGGCAGCACCTCTTTGACGGGCTCTGCACCTCCTACCCCAGTGAGAGCTTCCTCCTTGGCATCTGATGAAAGAAAAGAAGAGGCAGTCCAAAGACACACAACCATGCTGTCATGACTAGGTAGGGATAATGCTATCATTCCTGGACAGAAAGGCTTTGTGAAGCATGAGGAAGGCTGCAAACCTGTGCTATGCAAACAAGGTGCCACTCTCAGACAAAAGCCTCTCCCTCCAACTGGCAGGCTTGGGGCCCAGATGTGCTTCCTTTCCATGCTGACACTCAAAGCACAAGTTCCTTGCCAGCCAGAACTTGCCTGCAGTCACCATGGCATGGGCAAGGCAGTAGTGGTACTTTGTCCCTGGGTGCTTGGCAACTCGGGTGAGCCAAGGGCCAGAGAAGGCCATGAGCATCACTCACTCTGGGAAATCAAACCAAGATGTAAAGCAGGACTCAGTATCTCTGAAAGCATCTGAGTACTTGGACGGCCAGTTAATCCACTTGTGGGTACCCCGTCTGCTGGGTTGGATGGGGAGGACTCAATGCTTCATGTTAGAGGTTTCATGCTAAGAAAGGGCTGTGGTGCCATCACATCGTCCCTCCATCCAGGAGGATGCGGAGCAGGGCTGCCGGACCAGCTGCCTCACAGGTGCTTGCGTGGCTGAGCAACATACAGCACGGGAGTCATAAAGGTGGGGTTTTGATATTTAGCCTGTGTTGCTGTCGTTTGCTTCTTTAAATGCCTTTAGCTTCCTTCTAATAAAAGAGAAATCATAAAAAACCCCGCAAAGGATCCTTCACTGCCAGCGAATATCAATGTGGTGAGGCAGTGTATTAGCATGCACAGCGCTTGCTCCATCTGCATGTTGTATTCCGTGTGACAACATCCTGGAATACAGATTTGGGCCGCGAGTATCCCAAGAGGTATTAGTGATCGTCTATCAGACAGGACGAGGAGCAGTCCCTGCTGTTGTAAACAAGGGGTGTTTTTCTCTGTCTCCTTCTCTGGGGGAAGTTCAGTGATTTGAAACAAGCTCATTCCTGCATCTCGTTAGGTCCTGTTCTTCAGCAGAGCAGTGGGTCATCTTCTTCAGGCAATTAAAGAACTAAAATTGCAAGTGTAAAAAGCACCCCATCACCAGGTTCCTTCATCTGCTGATGGTGTCAGCCACCATCCTCCTGAACCAAGTACATGCTCCCCACAGGACACAAGGGTTCCCTAGCCAAAGAGCAGCCTGATGGCCCCAGCACAGGGGACAACATTCACACCCAGGACACATGGACAGGCACTGGCGACAGCAGAGGAAGAGCCTGTCTCTTGCATTCAGTGGCAGCAAGCAAATCTGGTGAGGCATCTCCATGGCATAAATGGACATTGGGCAATCCAATGGTGCAGATGGACAAGGAGCAACCCCATGGTGCAATTGGATGTGAGGCATCTCCACAGCAAGGACAGACAAGGGGGAAAAACCACAGCACAGGTGGACATGAGACATCCTCCAGGCACTGATGGATAGGGCAACCCCATGGCACAGCCAGATATGGATACCCCCACAGCACAGAGACAAGGTACCCCTACGGCACAGCTGGACATGGGGCACCCACGCAGCCCAGGAGGATGCAGTACATCCAACACAACATGGATGCAACATGGCACAAGCAGATGTGGGGCATCCCCACAGGGGGGTGGATGCTTGAGGAGGACAGAGAGTTTCTCACACATGTACAAGCCACCGAATAAAAGGAGGGAAGCAGCAGCCCTTGAGGCACAGCGGGCAGCCTGCCTGTGCCACTGCTCTGTCTGTGCCACTGCTCTGCCTGTGCCCCTGCTCTCCCTACGATGTGGGTGCTGCTTGCTGCCAGTGCAGTGCCTGCAAGACCACGGTGATGGATCATTACAGCCTGCACGCAACCATCTAAGTAAAAGCCTTATTAAGAGTTCATTCATTTTATAAACTCTCAGCGCGATCCACAGAGGGAAGTTAGATTGCCCAGTCTTACAATATTCTGTGTAAACACTGACACGCGTCTAGTAATTTTAACTAGATCAATTTGCAAAGGAGACCGAAGGTGGAACAGAAAGAAAATCAAATTAAACACAGGGAAACATTCACTGGAAGAGGCTTTAGGGAAGCAAGTAGTAAAACACAGAGAAAGGACGGATGGCTGGACAGACACACACATAAGACTAATGGACCTACCTCGGAAGCCATGAAACCTAAGTCTGTAAATCAATGTCAAAATCCTTAGGTCCACAAGATGGGGAAAAAAGTCCTCCATAGCCATCTTCTACGCATCGCCAGGGCTCGGGAGGCCTTAGCAGTCTCTTTCCCAGAGCACCTCTCCTCCTTCTCCAGCAGTCACCAACCCAGTCACAACCACGCAGCGGCTCCTCCGGTCCCATCCCGTCCCTGTCACACCGGCTGGCCCTCGGCATCCTCCCTGCTTGCAGGATGCTTTGCTGTTGGGCACTTCCCTGCTCCCTCCCACTCCTGGGAGCTGTGGGCACAACCCCTGTTCCCCCCTGGGCTGGGGACCAGCTGGCTGCTGGCCACAGGGTCAGCGGTGATCTTCGGTTATGGACAAGCAGTGAGTCCACGGTAGGGTAACGACGTACACACGCGCATGAGCGCACACACACACGGGGACACCTCTTTCTGTTTTCCAGGATGGATTCGTATTTTTTTTAATCCTTTTTTTTTTTTTTCCTTTTTGGAAAAAAAAAAAATGCAAGCAAAAGAGAACAAAAAAAAAAAAAACACCAACAAAACAAAAACCCCAAGGTTTTCTATTGAAGGTACATCACTTCTTCAATATGAAGACATTAACTGGATTGAGTCGGATCCTCCATGCAGTGGTCAGTGAAGTCCTTTGGTAGTTGCTGGAGCGGCACCCGGGTGGGATGGCAGGGAGCTGTGGAGAAGTCTTCAGGACACTTCTGCCCAGTCCATGAGCAGAGAAGGGAGTGGGCTGAGCAGGGAAGGACGGGGCAGGGAGGGAGGTCAAAAGAAGGAAAGGAAGGTGGTTTCTCCAGATGGGACGCTCCATCTTATGCCTCTCCCTTCCCCCTTCTCAGTTTTGACCACTGCTCACTGGTGGTGGGATTGGAGTCTGGTCTCTAGGGTTTGGGTTTGCTTCCCCAACGCACATTGGTTTGTCTTCATTGTTTTTCTGTGTTTGTTTTTTTTTTTTAAATATATGATTTGTACATATTTATATGTATTTATAAGCTGTTCCCCATGACATTGGTAAGTGTGCTTTTGTTGGTGAGGAACGGAAGTCACCAGTTAGAGATGAGTCCCAGGAACATCCTTCATCTGCGGTCACAGTCCCCAGGCAGCAGCAGCACCTCTCCAAACGCTGCCCCATGGGGCCTGTCAGTTCCTCCCCTCCCACCTCTGCCCCTCCGCTATGTGCCCTCCCCGTCCCCTTCCCCATCGAACAAGGGATGTCATGCCATCGAGGTTGGAGACTGACTCATCTGTACTCGCATGGACTGGACGCTGTTCAGGATCTTCTTCTGGTGCCCAGCCAAAGTCACACCTATTCTCAAGAGGTCTCTGGAAGACACAGACAGAGAAATATCAGTGGGCAGCTGAAGGCTGGTGTATGTGTTTTGCTCTCTCTAGTGTGAGGCTGGTGTGGTGAGGAATGTAAACTCAGAACAGAAACAGTACCCAAGTGCAGCCCTGTATCACTCGGACAAAGCAGGGAGATCCACAGACTGACCCCCAGATGTTGAAAACAGCCACCTCCAGACTCAGGGTGCTTTTGCTGATCAGTGCGATGGATGCTCACACCCTTCCTTTGCAGGTGCCTTAAACTGACCTTCCCACCACCCTGCAATCCCAACCTGCCCTGGGCAGCATCCAGCTTTCAGGCATCCAACTTACTCGGATGTCATCTGGGCAACAAGCTGCAGGGAGGTGAAGCCAGCAGTCAGGAAGCTGTCTCGGTACTGGCTCATCTTCACAGCACTCAGCCAGTCGTCTACTGAGGTAAAGGCAGTGAAGTCGGGGATGGAGCGGTCAAGGAGGGGCTGAGAAGGCCTGCAAGAGGACACACCGCTGGGGACAAGCCCAACCAGTGCCAAGGGGCTGCCATGCAAGAGCCCAGCCAGTGCACAGATACCCTCCCCAACGCATGTGCTTCTGCCCTTGTGCTTCCCTCAGCACTGCCCCGCTCCCACCACATGCCTGAGACAAGGAGGACTATGGGGAAGGCTTGTCCCATAGGAATACTGCTCTGCTGAGCAGCACTTTGCAACCTCACACGTTGTAATTCAGTTGGAGGAGCTGCAGGGACAGAGTCACTGGCAGAACAGACACTGCACCCGTATGGTCACACACCGTAATTCTTTACTATTGAATTATTGCTGTGGCTTGACTGAAAACTATGTGTTCTTTGTCTGCCTGTCAGGCAGAGCAAAGACAAAACCCCCCACACCTGGCAAACGACTGATGAATTCCTATCCTTCCCTCCAGCAGCACAAGCTGCGCAGGGAGCCTGTCACCACTGCTTGGGATGCAGACCTGAGAGCATCCCCTGCGTGCTGGGAGACTCACACAGCGGTGATGGTAGCCACAGTTTTGAGGCTTGCTGGGTTGCGGATCATTTTATCCAGGGTGTTGACTATCTCAGTGAAGCGAGGACGGGTGTTGCGGTCCTTCTGCCAGCAGTCCAGCATCAATTGGTGCAGGGCAGCGGGACAGTCCATGGGTGGGGGGAGCCGGTAATCCTGCTCGATGGCATTGATGACCTGCAGGGTAGCGGGGAAGAAAGCAGCATATGAGGAGGATGAGGGACTTGGAGATCTCATACAGAAGGAAAACACAGCCAGAGCAGTGGGTAAGCCACTCCTGGCACTCCTCATTCTGAGCCAAGCTCATTGTGAGGGCAGAGGTGCTACAGGCAGTGCTGCCACAGGCTGGGAAGGCAGCTGCCAGCCCATCTGATCAGCAGCAAAGGGAGCAGGAGGAGACACTCCTGGCTCTGACGGAGCTGGGGCCCTCAGAGGTTAATCTCTGCTCTGATGCTCTGCGCACCGCAGTTCCTCTCTGCGGAGAGCTGCCACTCATTATCTCAGCAGATCACATCGGAGTACAGCAGTCCAACTACCAAAGCTCCTTCCCTGCTCGCAAACCCTCTGAACATTTTCAAAGGCCCTGCAGCTTGCTGAAGTCCAATTACCAGCCCACTGGCTTTCCTTCCCAATTTCCCTCCTTGCATCCTCCTGTTCCCTAGCCTGTTTCATCTCCAAAACTGAGTGCTGCTGAGGCTCTGTGAAAGAGCAGATAACCATTCAGGCAGGGCTTTGTTTTGGGAATGAGCCCACCACCACCTCCAGAGCTGTGTGAATGACCCCCAGTGCTTACATCTTGGTTGGACATGTCCCAGTAGGGCCTCTCCCCAAACGACATCACCTCCCACATGACGATGCCATAGCTCCAGACGTCACTGGCTGAGGTGAACTTGCGGTAGGCAATGGCCTCTGGTGCTGTCCACCTGACGGGGATCTTCCCCCCCTAAGGAAAAAGGGAGAGCAGCTGAGAAATGGCTTCCTTAGCAGAGGAGCCTGGACATCTATGAACCAGGGTTGGAGCCATTCTGCACAGCCCTGGCTGCCAGTCCTGGGGATGCCACCAAGGAGTGAGCTGGTGGTACCTGATGTGATGAGGAGACAGGAGCCAAAAACATGTCCATGGAGGCATGATGTACCTGCGCAGAAAGGCCTCACTAAACAAAACAAAAGGGTTTATCCCACCCACATGTGACCCCTGAATGACACCTCCCCACTCCGACTGCCCTACAGGACTCAGCACGTTAGTAACCCAGGGAGACATCAAGTGACAAGGGCTATTAGCAGGACTGCATTAGTGCTTATCACAGGTTAAGAAGCCACAGCTATCCCCATGCATCGGCCTTCAATGGAAATAAGGTCTAACCTAAAAGCATCCTCTTCAGCATCATCTGAGCTCCCACAACTGCTGGAAGGTCCTTCCAGCCCCACTTCTGGAGAGGGATGCAAATACGAGAACATCTTTAAGCCTCAAAGGAGACTCAGAAAGCACCAAAATAGGAAAGCACCTTTGACACAGGGCTCAAAATCAGGCTCAGTGTCTCAATCCATCCCATTAGCTCCTGGAAGGATGGGAAGGACTTGAGGCCATGCCAAGAGGGCAGGGATGCTGCGGAGGGACAGTGTGTACAGCGGAATGCTCCAAGGGAAAGCAACCCTGAAATAACAGCAAAACCAGCCAAGGGATGAAGGAAAACCACAGACATGTCCGGTATTTACTGGAGGCAGAACTGCATTGTAAAGCCTTCAGTGCAATTGTTCTGCGTAGGCTTTCTGCTGAAGTGTCAGCTGCTCTTGAAAGATGAATGGCAAAATATGTGATTTGAATAACTACAAATGGAGAAATTAACTGCTAGGTTGTTTTTCCTGCCTTTTCCCCAGAGCTAAAAACTTGCTGTGGGAGGCAGAGTGATGTAATCACAGGCACGGCATCACTTCCCAGCTGCCGGGCAGATCTATTATGGCCTAAATTAAATAAAAACACAGATGAGATAACCGCTTTTATCTCAAAAGGTGGTGGAAAGGCTACTTCATACCTCATCCCAGCAGCTACTACTGGGTGTCTGACCTGAGGTAAGGGCAAGGAGTGGGGCTGATCCAGTGTAGTGGGGAACATCCCATGAGCAGGGGATGAAGAGCAAGGGGCTGCAACCGGGCCTAAACACAGTCAGCATTAAAGGCACTCCATGGGCTTCTCACTTTGGAGGCTGGAGCCCAAGAAACTGCTTCTACAGGAGTCAGTGCTGCCTTGTGCTTGCACCCAGTGCATGGTCTTTTAATTAATCAATTAGATGAGGCCAAGGGGTTACTCATTCCCTTCTCCTCTAATCATCTTTAACATTACTAAGGGTCTCATGAGCTTGCTGGCTGGAGAATGGTCATGGTGGGGAGTTGGGTGTCCCCTGGGCTGGCAGGAGCAAAGGGAGAGTGGGTCTGCCATTACCCACAAATGAGTTAATTAAGGATGAGAAGGGTGGCTGGGGAACAGCAGAACTCCCATTAGGCTTGACTCTTTAACTAATGCTGGAACATGTTTCCAGCAGAGAAAGGCAGACCAGACCTGGAGCACCAGGGAGTTAAAATGTCATCACTGTGCCGTCAGGAGATGCTGTGATCTCCCTTCCTGTCTCTGCAGTGACTTCTCCATGCACCTTCCCTCCATGGAGGAGAAGGAAGCAGCTTATCTGGAAACTGCTAAGGGCAGAAAGGTGCTTGGAGGAGGAGTGATGCAAAAAACATAAAGGGAGGAAGAAAAAAGGAGGCAAAAGAGGATGATGGGTGGGAACCACAGCCAAGGCCTCTGGGTCACAAACCTGTGTGGTAGGAACCCTCCTGAGATCCTCCCACCCACAGTAGAATCTCTGGAGTATATATCCAGTGCCCTTCTCCCAGGTCCAGCTGGCAGCAGATGAAGGGCAGGCACTGGGGATGCTGGGCAAAACAAAACCTCACAAGGTACATACCAAGGAGCTGGTGTAGGTAGGGTCGGACGTATCGTCCTGCAAATAGCGCGAGAGGCCAAAGTCAGACACTTTGCACACCAGGTTGCTGTTGACCAGGATGTTCCTGGCAGCCAGATCTCGGTGCACATAATTCATCTCTGCAAGGTACTTCATCCCAGCAGCAATCCCTCTGAGCATCCCCACCAGCTGGATCACTGTGAACTGCCCATCGTTTTGCTGTAATCAGAAAAAGCAGGCACTGGGGTGAGCATACAGACCCCAGAGCTGCTCAGCCAAATCTTAGGAGGACGCTGCACCTCCACAGAGGACTACCCACCTGCCCTATCTGATTAAGGCAGAGGTATGCCAGCATCTTACCCGCAGGAAGGAGTCAAGGGCCCCATTCTCCATGAACTCAGTGATGATCATGACTGGTCGGCTTTTGGTCACCACCCCTTCCAGCCGAATGATGTTGGGGTGGTCAAACTGCCCCATGATGCTGGCCTCGCTCAGGAAATCCCGGCGCTGCTTCTCGGAATAGCCAGCTTTGAGTGTTTTGATGGCCACGTAGATCTCTCGCTTGCCAGGCAGCTTCAGGCGTCCTTTATACACTTCTCCAAACTCCCCTGCAAGTGCAAGACCACCCACTACCACCTACTTCTCCACAAAAAACATCAGAAAGTGTAATGGTACCTTGAGTTGCTTGGTCTCCAAACCAACTGGATGAGGAATTACCCTCATTCAGCAATACCCTCCTTTATAAATCTACTCACTTGTCCTCTTTAAAAGGGGCAATGTCTGCTGCTGAGGATGTGTTTAGGCTTGCAACCTTCTCCAAGGTGACAGAATCCAGCACCAACAGAAGAAGAGGCTGGGGCTGCTCTTGCAAACACCCTAATAAGGATTTGCAGAGCAAGAGCAACAACATTTAAGGACTACCGCAAATATCAGGTGTCAGGCTTGATAATCTCAGTTGCCTTTTTGCACATCACTTATCCTGGAATGTAAAATAATTGGGTTGTTTGCATTGCTGCCCTCTGATTTAAAATACAGAAAAAATGGCCTCTCATTTTCAGAGGGAGAGCTTTTCCTTTGCCAAGGCAAAATTTGCCTGTGGAGGGATTACGTTTAAGCCAGGTTTGCAGCCGCTTTGGCTTGATGAGCAGCAAAGGGCAGCCGATACATCGCTGAACTTGATCCCGATCAAACTAGCTCATTGCTTCATTGCTTCTTTGCAACTTCCCCCTGGCTTCTCACTTTCTCTTCTACAAGTATGACATGCTAATTTAAAAATGGCAATAAAACCAGCACAGATGACATACAGATATGTGCATGCATGTGTATATATACATATGTATGGAAATATGGCACGGACTAGAGCGAGATCTGGCTTTTTCTTGTTATCACATGGAAGAGCCAAATGGGAAATCCCAAGAGGCCCCACTGTCATCTAGCAAATATGTTCATAGAGCTTTTCGTGCCTCAAAGAAACTTTAAGAACACAAACCGACTTTGTGTCTGCACTAATTCATCATAAAACCTGATGTTTTGAGGCTTCCTGGTCAAGTGGGCAGGCCCTGGAGGATTGGAGATTGGTCAACATGACACCTCTCTACCAAAGGGGCAGGAAGGAGGATCCAGGAAGCTAGAAGCCGGTCAGCCTGACCTTAGTGCCAGGGATGACCATGAAGCAGATGATCCTAAGTGAGATTATAAAGTACGTGTGGGAAAACAGAGGGATTTGGCCCAGTCAGCATGGGTTCATGAAGGGAAAAGTCCTGCTTGACCAACCTGATCTTCTGCAATAAGGTGACCCACCTGGTTGACGAGGGAAAGGCTGTGGACACTGTCTATTAGGAATTAAGTAAAGCATTTGATACTGTCTCCCACAGTGTTCTCCTGGAGAAACTGGCTGTTCATGGCCTGGATAGGTGTATTCTTAGCTGGGTTGGAAACTGGCTGGATGGCCAAGCCCAGAGAGTGGTGGTAAACATTATTACATCCTTTTGGTGACCAGCCACTACTGGTGTCTCTCAGGGCTTGGTGTTAGGGACAGTGTTGTTTAACATCTTCACTGATGATCTGGATGAGGGAATTGAGTGCACCCTCAGTAAATTTGTGGATGACACCAAGTTGGGTGGGAGTCTTGATCTGCTGGAAGATAGGGAGGCTCTACAGAGGGATCTGGACAGACTGGATTGATGGGCTATCGCCAATGGGATGAGGTTCAGTAAGGCAAAGTGCTGGGTCCTGCATTTGGGCCACAACAACCCCATGGAATGCTACATGCTTTGGGAAGAGTGGCTGGAAAGCTGCTCAGCAGAAAAGGACCTAGGGGTGCTGACTGATGAAGCTGAACATGAGCCAGCTTGTGCCCAGGCAGCCAAGAAGGCCAATGGCATCCTGGCCTATATCAGCAACAGCGTAGCCAGCAGGGCCAGGGCAGCGATCACCCCCCTGTGCTGGGCACTGGTGGGGCTGCACCTCAAATTCCGTGTTCAGTTCTGGGCCCCTCACTACAAGAGAGAGATTAAAGTGCTGAAGCGGGTCCAGAGAAGAGCAACAGAGCTGGTGAAGGGTTGTGGAGCACAAATGTGATGAAGAACGGCTGAGGAACCTTGGGGGTTTAGTCTGGAGAAGAGAAGACTCAGGGGGGCTTTATCGCTCCTTACAAATACCTGAAAGGAGGTTGTAGTGAGGTGAGGGTTGGTCTTTTCTCCCAAGTAACAAGCGATAGGACAAGAGATAATGGCCTCCAGCTGTGCCAAGGGAGGTTCAGATTAGACATTAGGAAATATTTCTTTATCAAAAGGGTAATCAGGTATTGGAACAGGCTGCCCAGGGCAGTGGTGGAATCACCATCCCTAGAAGTGATCACAAACCATGTAGATGAGGCCCTTAGTGACATGGTTTAGGGGGTGGACTTGGCAGTTCTGGAGTAATGGTTGGCCTTAATGATCTTAAAGGCCTTTTCCATACTAGTAAATTCTATGATTCCTTGAGGATTTCCCAGCGAAGGACTACATGTACACCCCCGAAAATGGCTCCAGGTGAGCGTCCGGCCACGCAGGAGCAGTGAAGAGAAGCAGGAAGGGATGGGCGGCAGGCGATGGCAAGACCCACCTGCTCCAATGACTTCTTCGATCTTGACGAAGGATACATCGATCTCCTTGGCGAACTCTCGGACTGCCTCGTTGGGATCCTCGTAAGTGAACGGGTCGATATAGATCTTCATTCCTGGAGACCCTTCTTGCAGAAAATACAGGAACAAAGCAAAAGGGAGAGAAAACAAGAGCATTTGTGCCATGGCCATGAACTGGAGAGCCCCATGTCCTCATGCTCTCTGTACACTCACTGTCCTCACATGTATGACCTCCATAGACCTTTACCATCCTCTTTGGTCTCCTTTATTCTACCTGACCTTCCCCTGCATTCCCTCTTCTCCCCCTCTGCCTCTGTTCCTCCATTATCCTTCTTCTTTCTCCTCCCTGGCAATGGGGAGCAGTTACAGACGTGAACTACAATTAGCCGACTTTACTGTTAGGGCTTTATGAGGCTCTACACATTAGTGAAGAAATATTTATTTACCAAAAAAAGCCTCTGATAGCTTTGTGGCAGCTACTAAATTGACAGAGTGCAGCAATTATAATCAACAACCTGTATGGAGCCATAAAATGGAGCTTGGCCCACCTCTGTGACAGCTGTGCGGGCCCTCGCATAGGGGCAATGCACACAGCAGGATCCGACCATGCTGCAGGGAGATGCAGCAAGTGGGATCTTGCCCTTTTCAAATGGGGCAGACACCAAAAGAGGCCCCCAGACTCCCCAGATGGTAGCAGACATCTTGTCAGGATGCTCTGGGGCTTGCAGGGCTGCCAGGGGCACAGCCACAGGTCAGAGAATGGCCACGGCCATCCCTGGGCCTGAGAAGAGCACTGGTGTTGTAACATAGTCCCCAAAGGGGACCCAGAAAGGGATGTGGTCCCCCTGTGGGAGATCAGCCTCCTGCGCCATTTCTTAACCGAAAGGGGACTGAGGATGGTGTAGCAGCTCCTCAAGGTCATCTCTGGAGGAGACCAAGAGGGACATGGCTGCCTGGTCCTCCTTCCCCAGGCACCTTGCCCTTACTGTGATCAACAGTGTCTGATTCCTGTCACAATGGTGTTTCCCAAAGCACTTCTAGAGGCAACCATAGATGAATGCATGGACCACAGCCCTGCCCCTGTGCAGCTCCACACTAGGAATCCAGATCAGCTCCTGGCCACTTTGCAAGTAATTTGGGAGGAGGCATGAAAGCTTCACAGTGGGGCACTGCTGGTGCAGAACAGCTACCAAGAGAGAACCGCTTGCAGGGCACCCAGGACTTGCGAGGGATCGGGCAGGAGCATCCTCATGCCTAAAAGGGCCACCTGGGGCAAAAGTTCTGCACCTTGGAGGCAGGCAGGGAAGGCTGCAATGAAGCCATCTGTGCATCTCCCAGTTCATAAATCCCTTTATGGCTCTGTCTCATACACTTTAACTGCCCCATAAATTTTTTTACAAGAGCAGCTGATGCTCCAGCCAGGATTACAAAGGGATTTACAGGATCATAACTGAGACTGACTCACTGATCAAAATATTGAAGAAATAAAGGAGGCAATAATGCTGAAATTTCCTTCCCACCATCAACACAGGGTGGTTTTCAAACACACTCTGATTTGCCCTGGGGTCTGCCCTTAGGCTCAGTGAACACCAGTTTTACCTTCTCCCCTAATGCCCATCCCATCTGAACAAATGGGATTAGGGCACCTAAACCCACTACTCATCTCTGCAAACCTCAGCCACCGGCTCATCACCACTATACTGGCAAAACCTAGGCAAAATGCCAGGTACCGGAGCACAGCACCAAAGGCAACTCACGCTGAGCCTGGCTGCAAAGAAAGATCTGTGCTCCTAAAATCACCTCAGTACTCCTAGAAACTGGATTAGGCCATTTATCTCTACTGCAGATGACAGCAAACCTTTTATCACTCTGAAAGTTTAAGTGCTCTGCCCCACAACCCTGACTCCAGCATTAGATTCTTTCTGACATCATTTTTCCTTGGGAATAAATATCGCCAGGACAGAGAAAAACCCTTTCCCACTGAATCACCGCCACTCCAACAGGGCGCTTTCCTTATCTTCCCCATCTCAAGGCTCCCGGTGTAGCAGTGGCAGAGATAAGAGCATGAGAAATTACTTGAGAGACCCCATCTCACCCCCAAACCAACCCAGGGCAGTCCTTGTCAGCCGGCAATGCCAGGGTGCTCCTGGGAGGAACAGCAGAGCTGCAGTTGCTGTGCTGCTGCTACACACGTGGTGATTTGTTCCAGTGGATGCACTTGTTACTCCATTAGTTGCTGGCCACAAATTTCCCACCTGTTTTGCTCAAGCATCTGCAATAACCAAGTGCCTGGAGGCTCGCTAACCTTGAAAGGGTTTTGCTGTAGGAGCCCAGGCACCCTGTCTTCCTGGCACTGATCCTCACATATCCCAGCTTTAAAACTACACACAGACACACGCTTTGTTTCTTTCCTACCTGGTTTGAGCACCCTGTGTTTTGGAGTACGTGGGGTGAGCTAGGAACACAGCCGGGGTGTGGGATGTTTCAAAACAGGAGGAGAAATGGAAAAAATAAGCCCACTTGCAGCCTGACACAGACCAAGCCATCAGGCATCAAATAAATCCCCCGACATCCAAGGTCCAGAAACACAGAGAAATGAGGGAGGAAAAGCACAGGTCCACTGTATTTAAGTATCACCCAGTGATGTTTGGAAAGCAGTTTACTGTTTGCTGGGAGGCTTAAGGTCCCCCACAGCCCTGCCATCATGTTAGAAGGGTTTGGTATGAGGCTGAGAAGGTCAAGAGTTCTAATGTCTTGTCGTTGGCTTGGCTGGGCTCACCCGGCTGCCTCCAAACTCCCTCCTTCCCTGTCAGCATTCCCGTTTTTCTCTGCCAGACTGATCACTTCATTTCCACCCCTCCCCTCTGCTCAACCATCCTGCTCCTGCCCTTTCTCAGCCATCCTTCATCCATCCCCGCATCCCGTCACCATCCCTTTTTTCCCCAAGCAGGTACCCAGGACTCAGGGGTGGTTTCTTCCAGCAAGGAAAGCAAACTCCACCTGGGAGACATCTCTAGGAGAGCATAAGTGGGATTTACATCCTGTGGGCATGAACCCTGTGAGCAACTCCTCACCCCATGAAGCTGCTGCTTTATTATCACTTCCAGCCACTACAATGGCCTGCTGGCTGCTGGAGGGGCACCTGAGCAGACATTATACACAACAGTGGAAGGAGCAGCCCAATACTGGGCTGTGGCAAGAAAATCAGTTCATCCTCCCTGTGAAAACCACCTCTCTCCTCCCCTACTTCCTTTGAAAGTCTTCACAGCATCGTCTCCCCGTTCCTTGTCCCCCTACACCTCCTCTGCACCTTACCTCTCCCTCTCTCCCAATCCATCTTCATCCCCCAAGTCCCTCTCATTGCTCTTCTTTTCCCACCCTCAATGGTTCACCACTGTAAAATCACCCCAGACACCCTGACACACAGCTGTGGACATCTCCGCTCCCACCCTATGGCCCTCTCTGTTTGTCCCATGGGGCTTTCATTCCCCTGACACACACGTTGAAGGGGAAGGCATGGGGCACATGCTGGGTGCAGGTTTAGGAGCGCTTTCCCAGCCCACTTTCCCCCACTCACCTCGCCCGGTGCTGTAGTGTTGTAACTTATCACTGTACACTGCCTCCTTGCTATAAGCACGCTTCCTGGGAGACAAGGGGAGAAAACAAGCCAGGCTTGAGGGACCAGTGGCTGGCAGCAGCCCCAAACCACTCCCCTGAAGCAGCACTCGCTGAGCTGTGACAGCTTGGTGCTCCCTCCATCCATGGGACCTCCCATCCCTCCCTTCTTACCCCACATCTCTTCCAGCTACATCTTACCACCTCCACTTCCAGTGACACATCCCATGGGGACCCACCTGCTGCAGACAATGGAGATGGCCACCAATGAGACAATGAAGACCACCCCAGCCGCTGCAGACCCCGCAATCAAAGGCAGCTGCTCTCTCAGCTCTGACTTGTAGTCATCTGCAAGAGAAAAGGGATGCTGTGAATTCTCCCTTGCACACTCATGAAGCAAGGGCAGCCTCCTGGGAAGGGGTCCTGTAATGCCCCCTCTGATTCCATGGGTACCACTCCCCTGGGGGGGTGGTGGAACAAGGGGGATCCAGGCAGGAGTGTTGGTTGAGGTAGGTGATGAGTCAGTGCTGTGTTGCACAGGGAAGGATTGTCACACTTGGTTCACACATACTTTGGGTTAAAAATGTGGAAGAGAAGGTCCTGGGAATGAAGTCAAACCCATTGCACATGGGCCCAGTTTCCAGCAGAGATGAGGTTCACAGGGTGCCTTTGTCCGTGCCTCGGGAGTTCCTCTTCCCTCAAAAAAATGTAAACCTGTTGGCCATTTTGACCAAATTTAACATGAGCCAACTCCTTTCGTAGAGCCACAGCAACTACAGTACCGAGCATCCCTCAACCCCCCCGCACCCCCCTGGCTACCTGCTGTGTTCTTCAGCAGCAGACCGAGATGAAAGCCAAGGGAGGACTGGAGGAACCCCAAGAAAGCCACTTGCAACCTCTATGTGCCTCCCCACATTTTCCTCCTCTTCTCCCCCACCTCATTAGTGGTGTGGGCACCCGCAGTGGGCAGTATCCAGCAGACCCCACACTCACAGGGCTTTCTGCAGCTCTCCAGAAACACCCCCCTGCCTCCAATTGTCCCCAGCAAGGTCTGCTAGGCTGTGCCGGCAGCCACAGGTGAGTTAACATAAAATTCACTTCAAAAGAAGCACATAAGCACCCCTTTATCTGTATTTTTCTATTCTGCAGTTAATTAGTAGCAACTAGATTTATCTCCTGCATGCTGCTTAAAGCCTGAGAAATTCTCATCTAACTATCAATTATTATTTAATAATCTACACTATCCGTTCTTATTAAATTTCAATTAATTGCTTATTTGAGGCAAGATTTTTCTTCTCGCTTCTCTAATCTTGAATATTTGAAGCACTGGGAGGGTTTATTACCATTTCCTTCCCTTCGGTCCCCGGCATGGTTCTCCTTTTTCCACCCCACACAACATGAGTGCAAGCACGGGGTGACCCGGTTTTAGGAAAGGAGAAAAGCTTTAGGAAAGGCAGCCAGCAGAGCTGGGACCCATGGCTGTGCCCTAAGTGGAGCCGGAACCATGCAAACAGCAGCAGGGAAGGACTCTCTGTGAGGACTTCATCTGCTCCACGAGTGCTCTGTTCACGAACTTCTGGGTTAGTTCTAAAGCTGAGATTAATGAAGAACCATCCCATGGGTTATTAATCTCTAAAAGGATCTAGTATTTGTGGGTGCAAGGAAGGACCGGGGCCAGAAGAATGACAGCATGACTGGCAAGGAAGCCAGAAGCCATAAAGGTCATGAGCTGGCCCTTTCCCTTCAACACACCACCTCAGGGTGGCAAATCAGCTCTCAGTGATGGCTCTGACCTTTCCAGCTTTGTCCTGATGTCTCATACACAGCTGTGAGCATCCCACAAGAGCACCCCAGAGTCCTTCCTCCAGGGATCTACAACCTTTCTCTCCTCCCCACCCCACAGTGCCAGGCTCACAGCTGGTGGCAGGGTGTCTCTGCCACCACAGCTGGAGGCAGGAAAGACAGAACCGCAGCTAAATAGCAGGGGGAAAAAGAGAGCTGAGAGATTCAAAACAGATTACTCCTCCAGCTGGCGATTAATAAGGCACTGCTGTAAATCACCTGGCTTTTGCCATGCTGCCCGCTGGGAGCGAGCTTTGCAGAGGCAAGTTCGTTTAATCCAATTAGAGCTTGAAGCTGTCACTGGAACAAAACAACCACCCCCTTTGCCTCCCGGTGCCCTCTCCCCAGACTCACCATCCGTCAGCGTCTGGAAGCACATCTTCCCACTGTATTTGCCATAGCCGGCTACAGTGCGGGCTCGCACTTGAACCACGTACACCATCCCAGGTCGCAGCCCCTCGATCCTGGCCGTGTTGGTCTGGCTGCGGGCCATGGAGGAGTTGTACTCGTTGTGATCCTGAAGGCAACAGAGAGAGAGACAGTCAGATGCAATGGGAATGGGGAACAGTGAGGGGGACGATGTACGCCACAGCCCACCCATCCCCATTGATGGCAGGAATGAGTTTTATCTTCAGGGGAATCAAGGACTGGCCCTGCTTCTGCTCCAGAAGGGAAAGCACTGGAGCCTGGGCAAGGAGGCTCAGACCCTCCTCGTTGCCCTTGATCCCTGATGCAGAGAATCATGCAAAAACAGGATCTACAAGCTCTGCCTGGCTTCTGAGGATCTGGGGAGGTCCCACAGGCAGCAATTCTGGTCACACCATAACAAAGAACATGGAGCAGTGGGGAAACAATAAGAGCATTCACAGCAAAAAACACGAGCAGCAAATTCCTCCTCTTTGAACCACTGATGTCCCTGCACATTGCAGAAACATCATGCAGTTACAGAAACGGCATAACATGTAATACAAGACCCTGCTCAAGTAGGTTCAAGGGCAACTGGCCTCTGACGAGAGCCGCAACCCCTATGATCCCTGCTTTGCTAACGAGGGTTCTTGTGCTAAACCTTGCTGGAAGCCTCATGCATCCCAAATCTCATTTTCTGCAATGCTCCCCAGTGTTCTGCTGTAAAGGGGCTCTGGTGAGATCATCTAATTATTCACATTTAGAGGAATTCATTCAAGCTGGCAAGACACAGGAGGGATGAACAGCTTGGCCATAGCACGGTTCACCGCAAGGGTTGAGCGTGTGTCCCCTGCGGGCAAGGACAGCTGCCAGTGAAAGGATGCAGCGGAAGGCAGTGACCCGGCACAGGGACAACCCTGATAACCCTCCCTGGTGCTTGCCATCCCCTCCTTTCCTCTTTACATTGACCCCAGGCTCTGAGTCACAGCTCACTTTAGCAGATACCAGAGCCAAGGCAGCAACACCACTGACGTACTGGAGGAAATGCTGCTGCAGAAGAATTAGCATTTGTGGCCACATCTCTGCCCTTCCTCTGGTTGCACATCATTCCCACCCTCTGCCTCCATGTGACCTGCTGCCTGTTTCACCACCCATCCCACCACCCTGACTCTTGCCAGCAGAGAGCCTCATCGATGTTCCCCATCTCCCAGCAAGTTCAGGACCCGAGCAGCCTCACCAGCAGCACAATACAAAGTTCCATGTGCCCCCAGCCCATGCTCCATCACAAGGATTCCATCCGAGCTTACCGCTGCCGGCCTGGAGCCCACAGTGTTGCTGACATCGGGTGTGCAGATGCGGCTCAGCTTCTCATAGTAGCGGATCTCATAGTCCAGGATGATGCCATTGGGCTGCTCAGGCTGAGGCCATGAAAGCGTGATGCTCCTCATTGTGGCACTCACCTGGTGCATGATGGGGACAGTGGAGGGCGCTGCCAAGGAAGCGGGGGGGGGAGAAAAAATTAACAGAGATGGTAGGACACATGGCCCTAGGAAGGGGAAAAATTCCCTGGACACACAGCATCCCAAATATCCCATGCCTGTGGCTGTTCACAACATGGAACAAGCTCACACATTAGCAGTGGGAAGAGCAGCATCTCAGCAGCTTATGTGGAACCAGAGCAGCGAGCTACAAGGGAATTCTGGTATTTAAACCAACGACTCTTTTTAATTAGGGGCTTAGAAATGCTCAGTGCTCCTTCTCCCTGGGATTGCTTGCTCCAAGGATGTCTCCCACAGTGGGGAAAAGACAGCAAAGCTCTCCCCAGTGGGGACAAACCAAGACTCAATGGCATTCTCCAGCTCTACTTGCCATCTTTTGCTGTAACAGCCCCTCTGGGGGAGCCAGCATCCAAGCCTGCAGCAGCCTGTGCCACAGCTGTGATCCTGTGTCCTGTTATAATAGGATGTAGGAGCAAAACTCTGCCAACACCAAGGACGATGATAGGAAACCAGCTCAGGGACACCCCAGCCCAGTAAGGGGACCCCAGGGTACTAGAGCCTGTAGCACAGCTTTGACTCAGCCCTGTCCCAGAGTTGCTGCTGGGCCTGCCCAAATGTGTCCCTCCCAGAAGTTTTTTCCAAACCCCAAATACTTGCAAAAACACTCTCAAACCATCCTTCAGCTTCTCACCCACCCAGAGTTAAGTGAGTAGGTTTCCCAAAATAGCTACCAGGCACACTGTCCTCACTGCTCCTGCTCCACGTCCTGCTGTCTGCTTGCACTGGAGCAATCCCAGGGCTAACCTGCACCTGCGCATCCCTTCAGCCAAGCACTCACAGCCAAGTATCCCTGAAGCTGAGCATCCCAACAGCAACAACACCATCCTTCCCCCACCAGGGACACCAAGCTACCATATTAGCCAGGAGCCACTTTCCCAAAGGCTTTTTGCTCTCCAAGTTATAATTGAAAGAGTCAGAGCCAGCAAAAACGGCCCTGATCCTTTACTTAATCCTATCAAAAAGCCTCCCTAGCATGACCAGGGCAGAGCTCAGCTTGGCACAACCAGTTTGGAGCATAGAATAGTGCCATGAAGGGAAGCTGAGTGTGATGGGAGCTCTATTCCTTGTGGCTGCACTGGGAGATGTCAATAGCTTGGCACCACCTATGTTTATCTGGTATATTTAATCCTGGTTGTTTGGGGTTTTTTTTAATCTCTCCACATCTATTCCAAGAAGATGTTCATGGGCTGAAATTAAACACTTCGCTTGATTGCTGCTAATTGCTGCATTCCCCGCCCTGTTAGCACGGATAGCAGTGTGCAGGCGGATGGGGCTGGGAGCAGCCCTGTCGCCTGAGATGCACTAACCAGCCTGGATCCAGCCCCCGCGGTTGAAAAAGCCAACTGCAAGCCAAGCAATTTTAGATGGACAGCACTGATCTTGCCCTTCACATGCCTAACGCATTTCCATCACATTACCCCACAGCCCATCCTGTGGCACTGGGAGCATTTCCGTGTTAATATTCATCCTTTGCAAGACAAACAGGGCGTGCTGAGGCTTGAACAGATAGCCACAGGTGGGCTGGCTGTTCCCAGCTTCCAGGCAGCCCCGGGGCAGGAGTCGAGAAAAGAAACATCCCAAAAATCCCACCCTGGAAAAGAAAAGGGCTGGAAACAAGAGGCAGGCTTGACTGCACTGGTTCAGGAGGCAGCGATGCCAGCCAGGCACAGGTGTAGATTTGTACTGCCCGGAGCCAGGAGACTGAAATATTTATGCCAGGTTTCTCTGTTGCTCTGTCCCAAGGGAGCACCTTGGCAAAGGCTGCCTGCACAAAGCAGGAATTACCATCCCTTTTCTCTGCCCAAAATAGCTGGGTTTCCATCCCCTCCACTCCCTGTGCTCCTCGTTGCAGCCCGGGACCGATTTCCCCCTTGTCACCTGCACCCCCGGTGTGCTGGCATCCCAGCTTGGCTCAGAGCTGTTGTTCAGCGCCTGCCACCTGATCAGAAAAGGGAGGGAAAGGGGCAGGGGAGCCTGGAAAAGTGGACAAGAGGAAAATTATGGGAGAGGAATGTGCCAGAGGAGACGGAGCCCTGGGATGATGCTCCTCCCATGTTGTAATGCAACCAGGCTGCATTTCACGGCTGGATTCACCCCCTCTCCCTGATTCCACTTGGCAAAAGGTGGGAAACGGTGATCCCCAAGCAATCTAGAGGTGGATAAAAACCAGATACTAGTCCCCTCCCTTCCACAACCCAGTTCTCACTTTTTCCCATCCCATCCACAACAGATACTGGTCCCCTCCCTTCCACAACCCAGTTCTCACTTTTCCCATCCCATCCACCCTTCTTCTTTTCCTGGCCTTTTTTCCTTCTTGCCACCTTCCCCACAGCCCGCCTGGGGCTGGCTGTAGGTTTACCACATCCATCACACACCACTCACACACGAGTTTTATCCTTCTGATGCGGTGCTTCCTTCCACACGGACCTTTTAATTGGTAGAGTATGGCTAAACCCCCCCAGCACTGCATCATCCCAGGACTCACCGGCTTGATTGGTGGTGATGTTGACAGAGACATGCTGCTGTGGGAAGGGGCTCTTGTTGGAAACCCCATTGACAGCCTGGATCTCAAAGGTGTAGGGCGTGTGTGCCCACAGGTTGCTGATGAAGACCCGAGTCTCCGTCAGCCCCAGCTGCCTGGGGACAAAGTCCACGTTGTCATCGCAGCGGGAGCAGGTGCGTCGGTCCGACCGGCACTTCTTGCAGATGATGTTGTAGGTGACATCATCCCGACCGCCTGTCTCTCGTGGCGGGTGCCACTCCAAGATGATGGATGTCTCGTTGACGATGGAGATGACGTTGCGGGGACCAGACGGGACACCTGCGGCAAAGGAGAGTGCTTGAGACACGTCCTTATCCAAAATGTTATGCTCAGTCCTACTGGGGCTCAGCAAGAGCCCTGAGGGCTCCAGCACAGCTCCATCTGCTCACCTGCCCATCACCTCCTGCCTCAAGAGGGATTTGGTCTCCATGGTTTTGCCTGAGTGAGGATCAGGCTTTCCCCATTGGCAACGCTCACCACCTTCATCACCAGCCACAGAGGGGGCTTTCATGGTTCAGATGAGGACTCCCATGCCACAAACCCACAAAAAAAAAAAACCCATGCAGAGTGCACACAGATCCATCTGCAAAGATGGACTCATTTTAACTATCAGGAGATGTCAAGATACCTCCAGTGATCATGTGGAGAAGCAACTCAAACAGATTATCACAGTGAGAGAAACTCCATTTAGCCAGCACCGCAGATAAATGGAGGAGCAGTGGGCAAAGAGAGTCAAAAATGGAAAGTGGTTATTAATGGCTCGATATCTCAAGTTGGGAGCCCAGATATTTAACAGCATGGAGGAGAGCCGGCACCACTCTCTGGTTTGCAAGGAGCTTGGATGCTGGACAAAAGATCAAAATTGCATTGATCAAATCCACTGGGAGCCATTGCAAATGCTTTGGAGGATGGGAATTGAATGTAGCGCTGACTGCAAGCACTGCCAAAACAGGGCCAGAGTCCATAAGAAGTGATTCAGGAGAAATCCAGGCAGGACAGCATCACTGAGGTACAAACATACATCTACTCAGGTCTGGGGAAGGATTTGACGTTAGCCAGGACAGCTCTGCATCCAAGCCCACAAAATCCAGCTGCTGTGTTACGTCAAATAAGGAAAGCAATTAATTACTTGTGCTGGATGGGCTCAGTGCTGCACTTCCAAGGAAGAAAAAGGACTTTGCCGTGATGCAGGGAGCAGTAAAAATGATGGATGACTTGACCCATGAGGAAAGGTTAAGAGCGCAAAGCATGCTCTGTCATGGGGAAAACCATCCCAGGGGAGCCCTCCACGTGTGTGTGCTGGGGGACACCGTTACTGCCTGCAGATAAATTAGCCCCATTAGTGGCTGGGGATGGGCTGGGTGGAGGCAGCTTCATCAGTGTGGGGGTGACATGGCTGGTGGGATGGATGGAGAGGTCATTGACACAGGATAACCTCAGCTGATACCCTGCTCTGGTCACTGCTCCCAGCCAGCCCAGGGGGCCATGGGTGGCCATCCCTGCCCAGCTCCCTGCCTGCACTGCACTCTTCCCCTGCTCCCTTAATCCAATTCCCCTCTTTGTACCTTAAGCAGACAAGCTTTTTTTTTCCTTCAGATAAAGGAAGAAATATGTTTCTTCTCTGGCCCAGCAGCAAACCACTGTCTCCCCAGATTGCAGCCCCTTTAATTGCAGACCCTTCCCTCCTCTGCCAGGGGTATGGCGCAGGAACCACGCTCGCAAGCATTGCCCTTGGGAAGAGCTATAGTTAAGGGACACAGCTCCGCAGTGTTATTTACTCCTCTAACACAGAGAAACTTTGTCAGTGAACAGCTGGCACCTCAAATGGAGCCTTGTAAAATTAAGCATTGATGAGGAGAAATGAAAATTAGCAAATAGACTTTTTTAGACAGTATTCATATAGCGCAGCAATACTGTAAATCAGCTGTGTAACGAAACATAATAAAGATATACAGATTATCTGCAGTTGTGCTACCTGCTGAGTACCTCTGGTTTGGCAGCTCAAGTCATCCAGCAAAGCATGCAAATCCTTTCCTCATGCCCAACCTGCATTTCAGGCACTCCCTAGCACCAAGGGTCCAGAGCATCCTTGCGTTAAAGCTCCCTGATAGGCTGACTCAAATCCCCCATCGGGAGTGGGAATCGAGGCTGAGATTCATGTTTTCAGTGGGTTTAAGAGCACAGCAGCTCTTTTTAATCTCCTGGGCTTTTTTCTCACCAAAAGATAGGCTTGAGGAGGCTGCTGCCATCACAGCAGTTTGGGCAGACACTCAAGCAGCAATGCATTTCATGCAACACCAGGCTGAATACCAATGCTCAAGGCACCCTTTTCCCCTCAAAAAAAAATACACCACCTGCAATGCTATGAATAAGACAGCAACAGCAGGTAACTTTACATTTTAATTTATCCTTTGGACTATCTCCATGCCATCGCCATCATTCCCAGGGTGAAGTATAAAACCACATGGCTGCCAGAAAGGCAGGTTGCAGGGCTGTCCCATCACTGGGTTTGGTGCGTGCCATGGCAGTGTGCCAGGCAAGCACAGCAAAGGGTGATACAACAATTTCTATAGCACATGGAGGCGGTGTGTGCCATATGGAAAGGGATGGGTGTTCACTATGGGTATCCCAGCCCTCTGCAAAGCTAAACCCTCACAGTGCATTGACCATGGTTGGCAATCAAATGGCCACCCAGCCGCAATCTTGCTCCCATCCACAGCAGGACAGGAGGAGAAAAGAAGATGAAAAAGCTCCTGGGTTCAGATGCTCACTCCTCCAGCAGCGGAGGAGTGCGAGACCCTGCACCCCCCCCAACCCTGATCTGTTACTCACTGGTGCAGGCAGCTGCCGGTGGGTCAAAGTCTGCCCGGTAGTAGCCATTGCGGCACGTGCAGACCGGCGAGGCCTCGGTGGTGGAGCGGCTGTTGGAGGGGCACGGCACACAGATCCCCGCACCCTGGCTGGCCTTGAAGGTCCCCGCTGGGCAGGCTGCAAGAGAAGGGAGAGGAAAGCAGTTGGGTGCAGAACCGTCCCAGAGCGGAGGAGAGAGCAGGTCCTGTCCTTGAACCAGGGCAGAAAGAAAGACAGATGTACAAAAGCTTCTCGCCTGTATCAGAGCTAAACGGGGTAGCACCTTCCTACTGAATTCTGGATGGTGAGAACTTTCCACACTGGCCATGACTTATTTCTGTGGCCACCAGGAAAACACTGAAATCACACAGTAATGACACAGTAATCAGCCAGGCAGAGCAAGGGGCTGCAGAAGCTGCTTCACTCCGCACTGCTTGTACCCAGGCATGGAGATGGAAGGATCACCTGCCCCAGCAGCAACCACAGGGACACAAACATGAAGAAGCAGGACAGTATTCCCCTTCTGCTGATCTGAAATGTCCTTTTCCACCACCCCAAGGGTATGGCTCAGGTCTCACATCTCTTTTGCCATGCAAAGTCTGAATATTTAATTAAGAAGCTGATGGGAAGCCCATGCCAGTGTCTTACAGATCCATCCCCATTAAAGCCCTGCAGCCCAGGGCTGGGGATAATAATCCTCCTGACCTTTGGCCTTCAAGTTAATTCAAGCAGGAAATGGAAACTAATCCATAAACAAGAAGATGTCCCAGTTACAGCGAGGCTTTAGTCAGTGATAGGGAGAGATTTCATTCATCAACTGCCTTGCTGCTTTGTGGTTAGAGGGGGAAGGTGGAGTGACAAAGAGGGGGTCCCCAATCCCTGCTCACCCCACCAGTCCTCACAACTAGGTGCTGATGAATGGATGCTCATCCATCCTTGACATCTAATAAAACCCCCAGGTGACCCCTATGAAACAGATGGCTGCAGAAGGCATCGTCTGTGTTTTGGCACATGTACTTGAAGGATCAAATCTCCAAACCAGATCCACTACCTATCTGCAGAGGGTCTGTGCCTGGCCTCACACACAGTGGTCCCACCTCCATTTGGCTCCTGGCTTTGCCCCTGTGATGCTCCCACCTCCAAGGCATAGATCTGCAAAGAAACACCCTAAGTGTCTCATAAACATGGCGATGATTGAGATAATGGAAAGTGCCTCTTAGCCCCTGTCTGCTGCATCAGGATATGAGGCATCTCCTAGCAGCCGTGAAGAGGAAATTAATAGGAGAGAGCAGGAGTAACCACTTTGATGCAATTTCCTTGGGAGATAGTGGACCATCTAATCTTTATTGGAGCCCTTTAACCTGTCATTCAAAACTCATGAAGGCCTCTTGCTCACACAGTCTTTCCAGATATTAAAAGACGATAAAAAAGGATAAATCAAAACAGTATTTTACAATTTCATTATTCAGGGGATTTATTCCCCTGCCTAAGGCACACAACTGGCTGCAATGAACCATCTCTTTCCAATGGCACTAACAGTTGAGTGAGGACATGGCATTCAGAGGGAGCAGTCACCATCTCATGCTGCCCTTCCTCCTCCCTACCACTGCCAAGTCCTCTGCATCCTACCACAGCTATCCTACATGTACAGCATCTTACAGAAGCTCTTAGGGCCATAAACCACCATCTTGTAGAGACAGACAGCTAGACACACAGGGTCACCACACATCGCAGGACACTGGGAGGGCACATAAGGCCTTGAGGGGGAACTGCAGGATACTCCATCAGAAGAGAGCTGGATGCAGACCCCTCCCTGAGCCCCACACACAGCCCTATACCCCATAACAGCATGAGGAAGCACAGAGATACACCAGACACACAAAGCAGGAGATAAAACCACATGTGGACACCAAGACTTCAAGGTCGTCACCATTTCTCCACCTCTCCCTTCCCACCAGCACCTCCTCATGACATCCCTGCAGCACTACACTCCTGACAGCCAGGGTTAGCATCCATGAGATGCGCAATGGGCTCTAAAGCTGAAGGACATGTTCAGAAACACAGCTGAAACATGCTGGGCTCTTTGGAAGAGCAGGAAGGAGAGTGCAGTGGTACCAGCAAAAGGCCACCTGTATTTTGATGGGAGAAGACAGAAAAGGAAGGGAGGGAGATGAAAGGATTGCCGTGCTACAAACACACCATAGCTTTAAGCACAGGGGCATTTGGTGGGCGGGTTGAAGGGGTTTGTCAATTTTTAATTACAACTAATGGAAGTGATGCTCTGTCACGATACCCAAAGTACACTCTGCAACCCAGCACCCTCAGGTTTCTTTCATGACTTTGCTTATTCATAAATTCCTGTAATCTGCAAGCACGTGGCTCTTCATTGGTAATGATAACAATTAACTTTTCCTCTCCTGTAATTACACTGTGTTTGCCTAAAGTCTCCTGCAGCGTCAGGGGAGGTGGATGCCTTCTCCCTCCTCTCAAGCTGCTGCAAGCTGCAGCCCTCTGCTCGCACTATTGCCGGTGTCTCCCATCTTTCTGGGAGAGCTAAACCATGACCTCATGCTGAAGATGAAGCTGGAATTCCCAAGCCCCTGCAATGTCATGATGGATTTAGAGACCCAGGCAGCATGGGATCCATAACCCTTCAGATGGTAAACGT
Source organism: Psilopsiagon aurifrons (assembly GCA_025447955.1). NCBI lineage: Eukaryota > Metazoa > Chordata > Aves > Psittaciformes > Psittacidae > Psilopsiagon > Psilopsiagon aurifrons. The sequence continues at coordinate 8,014 of JAOEHY010034853.1, read as the reverse complement.
CTGAGCATAAGGCTTGGTTAGAGGGCTCAAGACCAGGAGGGAGCAATAAATCACCCCATTATCAGCAAGCACAATGTTTACCTTTATTTAAGGGGTGCTGAAAGAAAGTTTCCCAGAACTGGTAAGGTCTGGGTCCACTTGAACACCTCGGACAAGCACAGGATGAGGCTTTGCCTTGCCTTTCCCTACGGAAACATGCTCCTTCTGCCAGTGCCCAGACTGCGGTGCAATATGCACCTCTCCATCCCAGAGAAGAATTAATTGATTGTTGATTATGTGGGCTGCATAAGATTAATGATGTGCTTAACTATCTATTTCCTTGTGTTCAAGCACTACGGGTGTGTTTGGAAATGATGAGGCACAAAACTCAGCAGTAGTGGAACATAGCAGCACTGCGAGGCTTTGTAACCATTGCTGGTAACTCTCTTGTCTTAGCCTGTATTCTGCGCCCTTATATTTCAAGTGTCTGGGGACTTAGAAAGAGACGGAGGTAAATGGGATCACTCCGATCCTCCACCCCTGCTCCTACCCAAGGCAAGCCACCCGTTAACAGACCAGATGCTCTGCAGAAGGGGCGCAAGTGCAGGGGCATCCAAGCATTTCATTCTTCAAACTAAATCCTCTCGGTTAGCACCTGGAACTTGCACTTTTTAATTACTCTCTCAGGGAAGCTTAGTCCGGAAAAAGAAGAAGAAAGAAAGAAAGAAAGAAAGGAGACATCTCCTCTATATTAACTTGCTCTAAAGCTCCCTGGGGATGTGGAGTGGCAGTTTTCCTTACCAGGTTTTAAAATAGGAGCTTCTGAAAAGAATTACAGATTTTAGCTGGCCATTCAGTGAGCCCATCTCCTCCCTTCGCTGGTACTATACCATGGCTCCTTCACCCACAGCAAACTGAGCCTGTGCCGCCTCATTGTTCTGTGCCTCTGATGTCTCCGCTGGGGCAAAGCTAACCACATTTGCCAGGTATTCCCAAATTCATGTTTGTTTTGGGTTCTCTCTGGGGTCCAATGCCTTTGCAGGGCAAACTCATTGTGTTTAAGCATATCTGTGGTTACGCTGGCTGTTCTGGTTATTTTTAACTCCTTTCAAGCAGTTGGTGCAGGGCCGTGTTTTGGCATTAGTCTGAGAACAAAGCTGATAACACACCAGTGTTTTAGTTGCTGCTCGATAATGCTTACCCTGATCAAGGACTTTTCAGTCTCTCATGCTCTGCCAATGAGGAGGGGCACAAGAAGCAGAGAGGAAGCAGAGAGGACACCTGACCTGAAGTAGCCAAAGGGGTATTCCGTACCACAGCACATTATATCCAGTATATAAACTGAGGGGAGTTACCCAGAAGGCCCAGATTGCTGCTCAGGTTGGGCTCGGTATCAGTCAGAGGGTGGTGAGCAATTGTATTGAGCATCGCTCGTGTTTATTGTTTTCTTTTCTTTTCCCTTTCCAGCTTTATAGTCTCTCTCATTATTTCCATTATTATAATTAGTAGTAGTAGATTTATATTATACTTTAGTTACTGGACTGTTCTTATCTCAATCCGTGGGTTTCTTTCAATTCTCCTCCCCATCCTGCCTGGATGGGGGAAAGGAAGGAGATGAGCAAACGACAGCGTGGTTCTGAGTTACCAGCTGGGCTTAAACTACAACACTGGCACAGCAGGTGAGAAAAAGATGGGTTAGAAGTAGCACTGCTGCAGAATGCGATGCTCCCAAGCAAGGCGGAGGTGCAGAGAGCACTGCCATGTGCAAAGGCAATAAAGAGCCTGGATGGTCCAGCCCTGCTCCAAAAAAACATGTGGATGGCACCTACCAGCACCCCCAGGACATGGGTAGTGGGGAAGGTGCCCTGTTGCATGAGGACACCACAAGCCATGAGCAAAAGAGGAACTGCAGCTCATTGCACTTACAGCAAACTGGAAAAGGATTCAAGGCCATTTCCCACTCTTCCGCAAATGACAGATATCATTAAAGAAAAAAACTTGCCCGTAAACACTTTCTGCAAGAGGCTCATAATTTTTCAATGAAACCAAAAATAAAGAGAGAGAAATGCTTTACTAAAAACCCCCTGTACATTTTGCCCAAACCAAATGCATTTAACTTCAAGCACACTAAGAAAAGGCGGTGAGGAGAAAGCCCATCAATTTTTCAGCCTTCAAACCAGTTAGCTCAAATGATAGGAATTCTAACAGCAAGGCAACTCTCCTCCCTGTCCCATTGTCTCCACTGCAGTCTGTACACAGGCTAGGAAGCCCTCCTAGATGCTTTCAGCTGAAAGACACTATCCAGGCCAATAAACACCCAACTGAGATTGCATGCCATAGAACAACAACATTTAGAGGATGTCATGATTACAGGGGCAGGCAACACCAGGAGGCTGGTGATACCACATCCCCCAGGGACAGCCACACTGGGCTGTAATGCAGCCACTGCTTCTGGGGTTTGAACCCTTTGATGACACCAGGGATGCAGGCTGCCTGGGATAAAACCCATGAGAATCAGGCAAGGTTTCACCCACATGCCACCCCTTGCCAGAGGGGGCTGCCATCTCTCCAACTTCAAAGAACAACAAGGGTGCTGATTTCCCACCCCTCTTTCATCTCTCTTTTTGTCCTCTACACAGACATCCAAGCAGGGAGCAGGCACTTGTTGCCAGAAGTTTAACTACTTGATGCTCTCCCCTCAACTTTTCCCTCCTGCATCTCTGTTGGAAAAGCCGTTGGGGTTGTTGAGGATTCCTCCCCCCGCCTCCTTGTTACTTTTTAAGTGATCCAATTCCCTTTTCTACCAAGTCAAGTGCTTCTCCTGAGCATCTCAGCCCTGGCATGGCCACACCAAGCTCAGCAGGCAGCCAGTAACACCAATGGCCATACTGCCATGCCACCTGCTACAAGGCATCTGCAAACTAAACTGAAGAGGCTTCTTTATTAGGAGCATTGCATGCTCCAGCAAGGAGAGGTGGGAGGTTACCCACTACATGCATCCTGCCTTCCTGACCATGCTGAGAAGGAAGACAGAGGTCAGACCCAGCCTTGAAACAAACATCAGCCACCAAATTTCCTTTCCTGCATCTAGTCCTTGGGGCAGGGTGTGCAGCATGACCCAGATGGAGAAACAGGGAGGTTGGAGTATCCTCAACCCCTCACACAGACATGTGCTCCTCCAGGAAGGAAGCTCAGCACAAGTCCCCAAGTAATGCCAGAAACCACATCACCTTGGAGACAGAACACCCCAGAAGAGCCACATCTCAGGGAAAGATAAAAACCTCATTTTGGTGTAAACTTCACTATTTTTTGCAGCAAACCACACAAATTCTCATCATTCCAAGTCACTTAGAGCTGCTCCTGCCCCAAGGCCAAGTTCTCACTCAAGCTAATTACAAACAGCACCTGCCTCGTTGCATTGCCTTCATGTATTTCAACACTGTATAGGCAAAAACTCATGAGATAAACATGAGCGTCCAGCATCTGGGTTTGCATCCTGCAGGCAACAGGCTGCATCTCTCCCCTGTGTGTGGAGGAAAGAGGCCCTGGCTCCTCATGGCACAGATGGTTAATTAAACTAGCCCCTTACCTCTGGAGAAATGGGTTTAGATCCACCTTGGGACACATGTAAATTGAAGTCAGCAGCTTCTGAGCCTGGCCCGCCATGGTTTACTTGCGGAAGAAAAGTAAAATTCAATGTGGTTTTTTTCCTTCTCGGGCTTTTTTTTTGCTGCCGCTCTTCTCACAGATAAGGAATCAATCAAAGCAGGGCAGGATTTAAATGGCACTTCCAGGTAGCTGTGCGAAGCCAATTAGAGGTAAGACAGTGTGGGTGCATCTGCATTTGCCTCTCCCAAAAATCCCATCCCTCATCAACCAAGGATCTGCTCCTCCAGGGCAGACCAATGTGCTTGCAGACTGAGCCATGTGTGCTTGGCCACAAGCAAAACTTAGCCGATGCTCATCAGGAAGTGTTTTTCCTCCAGGAAAGCAGGCTTGGGAAGATTAAGGATCTCTGGATGCAGAAGAGCTGTTTAGGTAATGCCATGACCCTAAACAATGAGTTTAAGCCTAGAGTAGGGCATGGAAGCAGCCAAGTTTGGCTCCCACGTGCCTGCAGCACCCATCTTTCCAACAGGTCCACACTTGCTCATTTAGTCACTGCTTTGTGCTTGACTTCCTCTGCTTTTCATGGTTAGAGGGATTCTGAAGGTCTAAAGATGAAATCTGTCCCAGACCCATTTGTCGGATGAGAAAGGTGAGAGCACGTGTGCCCTGGGCAGACGGCGCTGCAGGGCTGCCAGCTCACCGCAGAGCAGGGAAACTTGCTTTGCTCTCCAAAACAGACAATAGGGGGTGAAAAAAAAACACTTCTCAGGGTCACTTTTGCCGATCACTTTTCTCCCATCTGGGTTTTGCTCCACTTTTGTTTCCACTTCATGCCAGGCTGAGGCTGCCCGCTCTCACACCACAACTTCCCCACCACTTCCCCTTCTTTCCATAAACCTGACACTGAAATAACAACACCAGATCTTCTGCTCCAGCAATTTTGCATGGGAAATCAGGCATGAAATGATGCTGGAGGGCACCTGGCACAGCTCATGGAAACCCCCAAGCCCATTTCCATTTCTCCCCAGCATTTCAGCTCTTCCCCCTTGGGAATTAAAGCACCGCTATTGAGGGGAGCAGGGATACTTGCCTCACTCTCAAAAACAGTGAAGAGGGAGGCACTGCAGGGAAGGATAAGGCTAGCACTGCCTCTCTGAGCACCCACGTTCAGTGGTAAAACACTAAATAATTTGACCAAACACTACACAATTCATCTGCACAGGCAAGAAGGTTGACAGTGGAGCAACCACCAGTCGCATGGCCACAGCAGTGATGGGCACCAGCTGCTCATCACGATCCTCATGCTGCCAAGCTTATTATTCTGAGTCAACAAATGAAGGGGGGATGTAGTTCTTAGCCATGACTTAAGGTGATTTAACCTTCTACTCTTCTTAAAAAACATATTTAGCAGCTGTAGCCTGCCATGGGCTGTCAGACCTGCAAGCAGGATAGGGCAGGGCTGATTTTGTCATAGCTGCCCCAAACTCTCATGGGCTGAGGGGCCAGGAGCTACCTGAATAGTAGCTGCAAATGAAATGCCACGACGTAGCTCTCCCTGGGGATGAGATGTAAGGGAAAGGGAGATTGATTTTCCATGGAAATAGACAGCAGTGTCCAACCCCCTTCTCCTGGGCTTCCCCACCCCTACCAGCCTAAGACGAATATTTACATCTCCGCTGGATGCTAAAACCAGAGCTAAGAGGTGGGGAAGAAGCCACATGGGAAAACCCTCACAACCTGAGGCACTCTTGGGTTTAATGTGAATGAGAAAACTAAGGCTGAGCTAAAGATGACTGGTGCTACAAAGGCAAGAGATGCTCATTGTGTCACACTGGTGATGCTGATGGCCATCAGACTGCACCAGTTCTGGTCAACTGGGCCAAGCAAGAGACGGTATGACCAAGATGTGCTGGTGAGCAAATGCATCCCCCGCACTGCAATGTCACTTGCAATGAACCTCCCGATGAATTTGGAGCAAACAAGTGGGGGGATCAAGATTCAGGACAGGACTCACATTCCAAAAACCCAAGCCACAGAAGATGCTTTACTCCTACCCCAGGCACTGATCTCAGTACAGAATTCATGGCATGAGATAATTTCCCCCATGAACTGCTGCAATGTGAGACCCCACGAGTCAAAAGACACAGACTGGAAGCCACACAGAAGAGCTGACACTTTGAGGCACCACTTAATGCAGCACATCCCGTTCACCACTCAACACCTATGTGAGCGATTGAGCCACCTAATGAGCAGGAAAGTGAGCTACCACAAAAATACACGGTGTGTCCCAGAGACTAGCTCTTTCCTCAGGTACATAGGTGCTGGCAGGAGCTGTAGTTAGAAGCTCCCTAAAAACAATCAATCTTTGCTTTGCAACTAGTAGAAACTCCCTGGGGATTTCAGGAACCACCAACGTCACATGTAACTCCAGCACCTTTCCCAAATGGGAAACTGGAGCAGTATCGCTCCTAGGCTCCCTGAAGCACAAACCCCTCCCGGCTGGGATGCAAACATCTACCACTCTTAATCGAAACTAATTAAGTACCTTTCCCTCCTTTGCCAACTCACACCATGCACTATCCCTTCAATCTAGAGAGCATCAAGTGCTTATTAATTAGATCTGAAGTGGCTCCTTGTTAGTGCTGAGGCCATGAAGATGAGTCACCCCAGGACGGGGGATAGCTCCAGCTGCAGGGACAGGCTTGCACTGCTGGCACAGGCAGGGACACACGGACACACGGCTTCCATGTGTCCATGCCATGACACTGGAGGAGATCATGCCTTGGATTGCACTGGGGTGGTGGGATGCTCCATTATGGAGCAGGAACTTGCCATCCTGGTGAAGATGAGCCTCTGCAGCTGCAGTTTGACTGACTGGTTGAGGACTACGCCTAGGGATAGTTTTGGCATGGGAGGATGCATTCAGCATGAGAAGATGTCCCAGCCAAGGCGCAACTGGTCCCCAAGATCCCCAATTCCCCCCCCCCCCAACTCCCAGTAAGGCACTGGGGAGGCAGAAGCTGCTGGAGTTGGTTTATTGGTTGAGGTTGGGGCAGGCGGGGAGGGAGTGGCAGTGCCATGTCAACGCGTGTCGACGCGTGTCAGCCCGTGTCGACGCGTGTCAGCCCGTGTCGACGCGTGTCAGCCCGTGTCGACGCGTGTCAGCACATGGTGGCCAACGTCCATCGACCCGACGGGCTCACGGTGACCTCTTAGCGTGGCTCAACCCGCGTTGCCTGAGGTTGCCTTGGCTTGGCTGAGGTTGACTCACGTTGCCTTGGCTTGGCTTACGTTGACTCGCAGAGGCCCGCGTTGACTTGGGTTGCCCTTCAACAACTTGTATGAGCCCAGATTGAGTTGTGTTGGTCTCTGTTGACCGGCATTGACTTGGGTTGACCTGCATTGACTTGGGTTGACCTGCATTGACTTGGGTTGACCAGCATTGAGTTGTATTAGCCCGGGTTGAGTTGTGTTGATCTCCGTTGACTTGGGTTGACCTGCGTTGACCTGGATTGCCTTTCACTGCCTTGGGTTGCTCTTCGTTGACTTTGCTTGGCCTTCACTCCCTTGGGTTGCCCCCCCAGTGCCAGCCCTGCGCCGCCCCGCGCTCGCTCCTCACTCACACGTGCAGTAGTAGGACTTGATGGCGTTGTCCCAGTTGCCGAAGGTGCCCATTTTCACCTCCCGCAACCGCGGCACCGTGCCGGCCTCAAACACATTGGTCTTGCCCTTCTTCCCGCTGCGGGACCACACGGTCAGCCGGCATTGGGTGCCCACCACCAGCGAGGAGATGCGGCCCGCGTAGCCCAGGGGCATGTAGGGCACATCGGCGCCGGGGTCCACCACCAGGGCTTTGCCGCCGCAGCAGTTGTCGTAGTAGGCGCTGTCGTCGGTGTAGAGCAGAGCGCAGGCGCGGGTGCCATCGGCTGCCTGCAGGTCGGCCGCAGCCGGGCACTGCCCCGCGGCCACCGTCACCAGCGCCAGCACCACCGTCACCAACAGCATCGCCATGGCCACCGCGAGCCGGCGCCGGCACCGCAGATATAGGCACGGGCGAGGTCACGGTGAGGGGGGGGGGACCTCAACGCCGTGGGAATGGGCGCACGTGTGGGGCCACCACGCGTGGGAAGGGAGCAGGTGGGGTGGCACCACCCCCAGGTCCAACCAATGGCATGGGGAGGGCCCCGGAGGTGTGGCACCCCCCCCATGTACACTCAATCCCACGGGAAGGGCCCCCCCAATGTACACTCAATGCCATGGGGAGGGCACCCCCCAATGTACGCTCAATGCCATGGGAAGGGCCCCCCCCCAATGTATACTCAATGCCATTCAAGGGCCTCCCCCAATGTACACTCAATGCCATGGGGAGGGCACCCCCCAATGTACACTCAATCCCATGGGAAGGGCCCCCCTCCGATGTACACTC
>JAOEHY010034850.1:6765-18646 GCA_025447955.1 Psilopsiagon aurifrons | reverse complement strand
GTTTAGATTGGATATGAGGAAGAAATTCTTTACTGTGAAGGTGGTGAGGCACTGGAATGGGTTGCCCAGGGAAGTTGCGAGCGCTCCATCGCTTGCGGTGTCCAAGGCCAGGTTGGACATAGCCTTGGGTGGCACGGTTTAGTGGGAGGTGCCCCTGCCCATTGCAGGGGGGTTGGAACTGGATGAGCTTAAGGTTCTTTCCAACCCTGACTATTCTATGATATTCAACTGGAGTACTGCTATCCCTTTCAGCTACTATACTTGGCCTTTCAGCTTGGAGGCATGTTCTGATGCGAGTTAATGATCCTGTGCTGCATTCTCCAGGGTGGGGATGCTTCCACTCAGCACTGAAATCAAAGCAACCCAAGATACAAACTCCTGCTCCATGTTTTTACCGTTATAAGTGTTTTCCCACACCCACCCCAGTTCTACAGGTCAAGGTTTTCTACAAACAAAAGTAACGCCCCCTTTTTTTGCATCAAATATCACTTGCATATCCCTGATACGGTGGAAAACTTGTGCCAACAAACCAGCAGTCCACCCAAACAGGTGAGCACCATACTCCTACCCAAAGGACTCAGGATATGAAAGACGTTTAATCTACAGCTATATTTGGTTAAAATTAGTCAAGAGTCAAAAGGCTCTTCTCAGGAATCAAGAGCATAATCGTACATCTGACGTTCTGTTTAGAGATTGGGAGCTCTGCTTTATTCATGCTTCCCTTTGAAAACATAAGAATATCTACTTCCTTTAGCAACAGCTCTACACCTTCATAAGCTACTACAGATGTTAGCTGGTAAATGAATCTCGGCTAAGCCTCTGATTTGTTCAGTTTAGCAAATGTCCAGTTATTGCTCATGGTAGATCAGTCGAAGGTCACCATGAAATAGGCATTGCATCAATCTAATATCCACTGTGAAGTTCATTTAAGTTGCCAAGGACAACTTTTTTCCTACACACAGATGTGTAAGAAGAGTACTTTCTCTCACTTTTCAGACACCATTCACCCTTTTCTCTTCCACTTTTCCAACTGTTGAGATCCTTAGATGATCCTTAAGGATCCCATCACAGATTCCTTACCTAGAATATAATTAAAACTAAGCAGACTGCTTCTAGGTAGAGCAGACATTGACCTCTAAGCAAAACCCTCCCACCTTTTACATGTGTATATGAAAGACTCAACCAGGAACTAGGAAATCCAATTCATGCTCTATCATTATAAACTATGAACTGAGCACAGTTTAAAGGCCTCAGCCTCAATAGAGAGGAGGCCAAGCTGGAGGTGGTCCAAGAGCTGGTATCATGGCCAGGGAGCTAAAGCACCTGACACCATGTGGGATGTTGAGGACCCTGTGCTAGCTCAGTCTGGCAGAGGAGGCTAAGGGCAAACCCAATCTATACACCTAAAACAACATGATGGAAGCAGCAGAGAGAACAGAACCAGACTCTCAATAGATATATGGTCTTCTCGCATTCTGAGTGGACACAAGGAGGGTACCGCAACACTTAAGCAGGTTACCAGAGAGGTGATGGGGAGGCCTATCCAACAGATTTTAAATGCTCAGTTACACAAGGCTGTAACTGACCTAAACCAGCGCTGGCAACAGTCCTACTTTGAGTGGGAGGCTGGACTAAGATGACCTCCAGATGTTCCTTCCAAAACAACATCTGCAGCTCTCTGAAGCAGAACTCTACATTATGCCTTCTTTCAAATACCAGCATCTCTGGCATAAAAAGCAAAAACCTCAAAGAATACACTGCTTTTATGAAAAAATGGTGAGATATTCTGGTGGGCCATATAGCATTTTAATTCTTGATGAAGGAAGCAAAAAAATCACTTCTTCACACATAGAAAAGAACCTACACCAAGGCTGGGGCTTTAATATATTAGAAGAAAGCCTGAAGACACAACCGATTTGAAGAACAAGCTCTTCACTGATGCCCAGAATCTGTTTAAGCACCGCTACTTAGCATACAACACAAATTGCTTCATGCAGTTGTCACGGAAGAGAGTAATGAAGTTTTGCTGCATGTTACACAATCTTTAAACTTTGTCAAAGACCTAAATTAGTATCTTCAAAAAAGGAAGCTTAAGAAAGACTAAAACCTTGCAAATCTATTTATACAACTGTATACACACACATATAAATGAAAAGCTTCATACATGTCTGAAAAAAAACACCAGCTTTCTTAGTTGTCCAGGCACCTCCAGCAGGGGGTCAAGGACCCCTTCTCAGCCTCACCAGGTCAGTCTACTGACACTCTGCACATGAATACATATCCTCTGCATCTGAACATACTCAGTGCTTGTGTCCCTCATGCCCACTGTGACCTTCCCACCAGGCCCTGCTGTGTCTCTTCACGTATGGACTTAGTCAGCAACAGCAGAGTCTAAGCTTGCTTTCAAGGCTGTGGGGAGGCAGCTGGACACCAACCTTAACAACATATAAACAGAACACAAACACAGGAAGCCGGGAGAACACACACTTTGTTCTTTCATTTAATTTTTTTAATTTAGCCCATATGCTTTAGATATTAACTCTTTCAGTTGATACTGAGCCATTTCCTAAAGAAAACTTAACATCACTGAAGCTACAATGGCTTCTAATCTATTCCAGAAAGCAAAAAACCAAGCCAGTTGTCCAAAAGCTCACTGAGAATGGATGGGAACCTGCACAAGACTTACAGTCACATTCCTCAAGGATAACTGTCCCATGTCTTTGCTGCAAAGACACTACCCACTAGTTTCAACCCCACTACAGAGCTATGTGTTCATTCCAGAGATGTAACAAAATGGGCAAAACAAAAAACTTGAGGAAAAGAGCTGTAATGGGGAGGGGAAGGAAATGGTGTTTCTGAAACCTGAACCGTTACAGAATTCACAGGACTTTAGAGTGGGCATCTACATTTGCTCCAGAGTGTGCATATATTTATGCACACATTTTTGCAGCTCTGTCAATTTAAACTCTGGCTAAAGAACCTATTAAGACATGTTTGGCCAAATTCAAGGCATAAGAAACAATTATGCTAAGCTTTTTTAATGGCAAACATATATTCTATTTTCATTTCTTAACTATGTGTACCCAAATGCAAAGATAAAACTGAAATTGATGTTCTATTCAACCTTTACAAGCACTACAATTCAGTGGTAGTAAGCATAGCCTCTGAAACTAGAGCAGCTCTGAGTTCACTGTACTGCTATACTATCAGCTTTACTGGGCTCAAGGAAGCAACCAGCTAAGCAGGAATGAGGAGAGGCTGATTTTTCATGAACAGCAGCACTTGATAAAGTGTTTGAAAACCTGTGATTTGTTTTGGGATAAACTAGTTCTGGCAGATCCAGCATGCACTCCATTTTATTTCCTTTACAACTTTTGTAGGGTGGAGCAAAGACTACAGCCAAACCAGAACTGTAATGTGCAATCCTACAACTAACTTAAGAGTTTCCATGGAGATTCTGTTCCCATTTTAAGCACTCTGCTGCTGAACCAGAAAGCCTGTTCCCCAAATGCCAGCAGCAGACATTACCTCCCACACCACTATGGGTAGGCCAATCCTATCAGCAATACATGTTTCTGACTTTACCTTAGGTTCTGAACACTCCAGGCTCTCCTGTGCACTGATTTTACGCGCAAGTGCAAACTCCACATCAACTTGGGATGCAGTTGTGGGGGTTTTAATTTGTATTTACTACAGCCAGGGTAACAGCGGTCAGTTGTGGAATAGCAACAACAACCTGGCCTACAGAGGCTGGAGAAGTTTCCAGATGTCTGTTTTGGAAGCCCTACCAACCAATATTGAAAAAGGACAAACACCAATAAAAAGGGCAAGCACAAGGATCAAGGTGTGAGCTTGAGCTCCAGGGAACAATGCAGTTATGTGTGCAAAAATCCAATGGGAGGCAAAGAAAAACTCCAGTGAAGAACAAGTTTCCTACCATTCCACGCTCTCAATGTTTAAACATTGATAGGATTTCCAAAGATCCATTAGTCATGTGTACTAATATTAAACCTCTTTAGGAGCCTAAAGAAGATATTACATTAACCTAAGCCATCAAAAATCTTGCATAATTCATCTCTTTCTTTCTATCCCTTCTCTCATCTCAGGGAAAACAAGGCTTTTGTGAAACAGAAATCCTACAATGGTATTCTGGAACTTCCAGTTTAAGTTTTCAAACTGAGCACTTCAGTTGCACACAATAAGAGACCATAATTAATACAGAGTGTGCCAACATAGTTTGCCAAAATGAGAAGAACTTATACAGCATAAAGATCCAAGTGCTACTACATGCATCAATTCACAGGGAAGAATCAAGCAGCAGGTAATCAAATACCTTTCAAAACCAGGAGTATAATCTAAACGAGCTTTCTTAATTTCTTCTTACATTAAACTTCGTAGGCCATGCCATATAATTGTAACGTTATTCTAGCAAGAAAACTGAAGTAGCTGAGTTATACATTGGGTAGACTGAAACCTTCATGATCTGATTTCTAGTCACACCTGTACAGTAAAAAGGAATAGTTAAAAAGGAGTTGTAAAATCAGGGTGAGGACAAATCCATGACAGGGCCGAGACAGAATGACTGACTTTTCCATAACTTCATTAACATGAGTGCATTGTTAATGACACTGTTGCAGGCAGCAGAACCAGACACATGGGTGATGCACAATTTAAAGCCTAAATTTATTTAAAAGCCTTTTATGAATGTAATGAAAATGACGAAATTTGTCACAGTCAAAAGTTTATTCCCAGAATGAGATCATTTTAGGCAAACAGCAGAGATGCCATTTAAAATGTGCAATCCAACAACTGTATCTACCAAATCGCCTCAGTGTAGCTCATCTGCATCCCAATTCTTCAAAGGAGATGCCTACAGACAGTAGAATATGGTAATGGCCAGACTGTTCCAACAATGCAAGCTACAAGTAGCTGATCTTCTCCAACACTGTGCCATGCTGTCTCACAGCTCATCCAATATGAAGAAACAGCCACAAAACATAACTTGCTTTACTTGTGTAAAGCTGATCTCAGAGCAGCCTTCAGCATCTGAAGTGGTCCCACAGGGATGCTGTAGAGGAACTCTTCATCAGGGACTGTAGCAATAGGACAAGGGGTGATGAGTTCAAACTGACACAGGGGAAGTTCAGATTAGACATAAGGAAGTTCTTTACTGTGAAGGTGGTGAGGCACTGGCTGCCCAGAGAAGCTGTGACTGCCCCATCCCTGGCGGTGTTCAAGGCCAGGTTAGACAGAGTCTTGGGTGACATGGCCTAGTGTGAGGTGTCCCTGCCCACAGCAGAGGGGTTGGAATTGAATGATCTTAAGGTCCTTTCCAACCAAACCAGTCTGTAATTCTAAAGTAATTCACAACATATTTGAAATGAGGCTGGACTCTACAACCTCTGCAATATGCAGACTTACTTCTTACTCATCCCAATGCCACATGGAGTCTTAAGATGGCCCTGAACACTGGTAAAGAAGACTGAAGAGCCCTTTGCAATGCTGCCTTTCCAATAGCTAAATCACATCAGATGGTCTTGATGGAAAAAATAAGAGAAAACTCCTCAAAGGATTACTAAAATATTTACCCAACCAATTAAAAGCTAAGGTTATAAATACATGTTTATTCCAGTTAAGCATATTTAAGTATGAAGTCAGCATCAGAAACCTAACTTACAGCCTGACTATAAAACACCACAACACTTCCAGTTACTCCACTGCCAGCTCTACTTCTAGAAACATTACTACTGAATGAAGGATTTTTCTCCCATATTTCCTAGTCCTGAAGTGTTTTTTTGGCTTCTTTGCCAGAACAAATAGATTCAAACTTTACCATTAAGAGGATAACCGATTAAACTAAATCATCTGCTACATCATAGAAGAGCCCCAGTACTCCTTATCTAAGCATCAGAGTCCAAGCACTCCATAATATAAGTAACTTAAATACAGATGATTTATTGGGGGAAAACCCTGCATGTAGCCAAAATATCAGAATGAAAACTGAAGCAAGAACATCTCCAATTAAAACCACAATGCTTCTGGAGCTGTCAAGAGTTCAGATTCTCTCTTGACAGCAAGACATTTTCTTCCACCAAGCTGCAGCAGAAGCACATTATCCAACATCCTTGACTGCAAAAATCAGACTTGACTTTTTCCCTACAGGCAACTCATTAGACAAAAGTCTTTGTGTTACTTTAGGAAAATCGCAAGCCAAACCTAATGGGATGAAGGTTTTTCTGTCACACCAGAAGTATATACCAGAGAACAGCCAATGTTTTTTATTTTTACTTCTTGCCAGGAAAAGCAAAGCAGCACTAAAGACCAAAATAAAGACTTGCAGGGAAAAAAGATTGTAGAGTTCTGCTGCATTTCCAAGCAGCTGAAAGAAGGAAGAGTCGTAAAGGTTAGTTTTATCCTAAGTTTATCTGGGTCTTTGTGCTAAGAAAGACGTTCATATTCAGACCTTAGGAACAGCCTCCAAACATCTGAAAAAAAGTATTTTTGAAGTATTCAATCCTATATTCTACTCATATTTTTATAAGTGCACTAGGATAGGCATATATGAGATCTCATATATATAAAATCCTCTTGTTTCCTGGAATTTAAGCCCTCACTCACACAGGAAAGGTGTATACTCAACTCTACAGACAAAGGCAAGAACAGCTCCACACTGAATTCCCTCTCCTTCAGATACACAGAAAGAAATTTTGCATCAGAAATAAACAAGATTTTTAGATGGCCCAAAGCAAAACAAAACCCCACAATGAGATGACTGTACAATTAGTTGTGCTATCCACCCCCAGACAGCTAAAATCACTAACTGTAGTGCACCCAGGGGGCAGGCTTCGTTTTCCAGCCCTTCATTACAGCTATTGAGCATTTATAGATTAGGATAGTTTGTTTTATTCTGAATTAACTTTCTTAAGGATAGCATCAGTTGCCATTTAAATAATACCACTAACATAAACAACTCTGCAAAATTAATCCAATCCTTGTGTTATAGATGAGAAAATATAAACCATTCAGAGCACAAAAAATAAGTATCAAAATAAACCTTGAGTTTTCTTTTAATGAATCACTCTATCTAGTGCAAGTGCAGTATGTACTACCAGAAGTGGCACTGGCTTTTGTCATTTACCTGTGAAACCTCTGCGTTTCCAGTTAGTATGGGCACTGAGTCTACCTCTTCACCTGCTCTGTCACTTGGAAATTCCTCTAGGATTGGAGGACCTCATATTTCACAGAACAACATTTTCCAACAGCTACTTTTACATCAACAAGGCAGAAGGGATACCCCATAAAAACCCCACAATCACCCACTATGGAACAGACGCAAACCACGCCTGGAGCACAGACACGTCTCTGAAACCACAGTGCTTATAAATCATCCAAGGCTTCCCCAGACACTGTCAGCTTCCCCATTAGCAAGTAAACAGATCCTTTCCTTCAGAATTCAAGTGCAGTTCCTCTGATCATTTATGTCAGGAAGATTCAATCATTTCACTGCTTGCGGGATGCAAACACACAGTGCCACGAGCAAAGCAGTTTATTAAGAAATGTAAATGAACAGGCTGAAATGGTTCATGGTGTCTGCCCAGTTTTAACATTTACGAGCATCACACAAGTGAAACAACAAAAAGGAGCAATTAATGCTTCACAACTATTTTAAATCCCAAGCAAGTGCTCTGAAGTAGAGAGAACTGAATGCCACAGAATCCCCACTGTGACTGGCCAGTGAAATGACAAGTGACACATCTGAGAATAAAACAACTGAAGAGTGGATACTGCTGCTGAGATTTAGAAGTTACTTTAAATCTCTTGCAGCACTTCTGCTCTTTCAACACTTCATTGCAAAAGCAGGGCAGCACAGCATACATTCCTAACTCACTTACGGGAGATGAAGCCCTAGCTGCTGCCACAGAGGAATACAGATTGGAATTTCTCATACACACCCACCAAAACAAGTCATTACTGACCATCTCACAGAATATGGGGTTGAATACTTTGGATGTGAGAATATACTGAAGGAGGAATTGAGTGTATACTTAAAAGAATGACTCTCTCCACAGGCTTCATGACCCAACACAAAAGCATCTACTCTGACCTCAAGAGCCACAAAGACAGCACAGAACTGGATATTTTAAATACACTGATATGGGTAGGGGGACAAAGGTTAGAGGAAATGAAGTGTGGGAAGAATCAGTGATTCTCACACAGAACAGGCAATGAATCCTGCCTGCTTTCTGAAAAGACCCATCTTTAGAGGAAAACATGACATGCCAGCTTCCATTTATTTGGTGCTGCCTTGCACTATTCCAGCATAGAACAAATGAGTATGAGCTATTAAAATCTGTCATTGAGAGGAAATCTCAATTTTGTAAAACAATAGGTAAATAAACATTCACTCTGATCTGCTATTTCTTTCCCTTTAAAAGACTAACAGAAGTAACCACTATCAAATTCTTTGCAAGAGCAAGAATTGTGAAGATCTGGATTGGACTATCTGGTTTTAATATGTTCTTAAAGCTCTCTGGTAATAGATTAGCAAGTATCACAAACCAAAGTCTGGATATGTATTGCATGAAGTGCACCAAAATGACAGCAGGATCCTGCCAAAGCATCTTCTCTCCCAAAGCAGCAGAGAGCTCCTCTGACCACTGCTAATACCCAAAACATGAATGAAAAAAATCCTAGGAAAATTTCAGAAGAAACTATATGCTCTTACTAGGCAAAACTCCTTCCCACCAAAAGGGAAAGCACACATATTTTAAAGTCATACAAGAACCCAGACACCTTCATGGCTCCATAAAATAACTGAGTGATATAAACAGCAGAATGCAGAGAAGCTAGAATAAAGCTTTACCTATTCTTACCTTAATCCACCAAAGGCACCAGGAAGTGATGCTATTTAGCATCATGAATGTAAACCAAAGTAAAACAGTAACAATGGCATAAGCCTGCTGGGGTAGTCCAACTGCTCTCCAGTTGCAAGCCATTCCTGGCACAGAGCACATTCCTGGATCACCTGTAGCACACATTATTAACACACTTCATTTTGGAGCTAAGTAGGATTGAAAAGCAAGAAGCCCTGCCAGCAGCATGCCTACACAGCCTAGGCTGAGTGCTCAAAGCAACAGGTAAGTATTTGCAATAGGTTATCTGATTCCCAAGCCACTTCCAGTAGCCCAAACAAACTGCTGTGAGGACAGTGGCTCATCTCAGTCTTCTTTACTGATGCTACAATCTCTTCTTTGTGCTTGTCATGTCATAGGAAGAAGTCAAAAGAAGCCAGGGGAAAATAGTGCCTAAGAGCAGAGCATCAGTGCCTAGAGCTTAGAGACAAACAGCAAACAAAACCTGGTAAAAGGGTGGCTAAGGCCTATAATCAGCTGTTCTTCCAACTTCTCTCTTTCAGAGCCACTCCTTAACTGCAAGAAAAAAGGAACTGCAAATTGGAAGCATGCATAAGCTCTGCAAAATTAAGTTGATCCACATACACAATAAATTCAGTCCTAAAAGAGAATGTAAATCTTTTCAAATAGGTTGAAGACTGAACATTCATGAGGATGGAGGTCTTGCACATAACAGTCTCAAGCACTTCCAAAAGTATTCCTAATTCATGTTATAAATGTTCTGAAAGGTATTTGGCATTCAGCTTTGAGTATTTACCTTATTTAGCAAACAGCAAAGATTTATATTGTTTTTACATTCCCTTTTACTGATTTCATTTCTATATATATTTGTTAAGTAAATAAGGTTCCTCTGAGCTGAAGTATAAATATTATCCCAACACCCCTATATATGGGTAAAGATGCATAGCTACTTTAAAGAAGGCCCTATAGGAAATCTGAGAGCCAAGAATACAACCTAACTAACTACAGAACCAATCTTAAAAGGGTTAAGCTTGGTAGCAATTTAACTTTGAACATCTCAACTAACCTTTAGGCATCGCTTAGTTGCAGACAACCAGAAGTCATAAGAATCTGACCTGAATACACATTACACAATTCTTACTGCAAAGAGAAATAAGAACTCAAGTCTCTGTGATCCTTGACAAAAGGTCAGTAACACTGGTTTGCAGAGCACTGAAGAGTGGGGAAATGGAAAAATATTTGTATTTTCCAAAGGACTACAACATAGACTTCACCTGCTATAACCTCATCATCCAAAATTCATTGCCTTGATCAGAAACAGACAAAGCAAACCGGCAGAAAACAAGAGACTGGGCAATGATCTGCCTTTTTTGATTTGTTGATCCTAAACATTCTACAATATAAGTGCAAACACAGTGCTGCATAGTCAGAAAACTTCTTTTCCTTGGTTACTTTTGCAGCCTGCTAGAATTACCTGAGTATCCATTGCCACATTTAATCCTAAACAGTTAAGATCAGGGGCTTTCCAGTGATACAACTGTCTTTTTGTTCAAAAAAGGCTCCTTCGGAAAGGTACCCATCTGTATTTTGCCCCTTCTCACATTTCCCAGAACAAAGGCATAAAAGCAGGACTGCTTCTGAAACATTACATTGTTAAAAGCAGAAAGTATTCAGCTTTTATGAAAACTCTAACATTTATATTTGAGCTTACAGACTTCCTGAAATAAAACACAGTACTACAGTAATGGAAGCTTGGCTTTCCTGATCTTTAACAGTCTTCCAAAACCGCCAATTCCCATCCTGGAACTGCTTCTTGACCTCTAGAAAGGGTCATCTATGTATAACCGTAGACAAAATAGGCCCCTGGCATGCTCACTAAAAAGAATCCAGTAGGTTCAGTTTGTTTTCCATGATAAAACATCCACTCCAGTAGAAACACTTCAGTAAATCTTTAAGTAACCCTTACCTGGCTGCTACAAGCAGCACACACTGATTCCTCAGCAATGAGCATATTGCTGAAGGACATATAATGAGAGGCTGGTCACCTCTTCTACTGCTTCCTTAGATGTAACTAATAGCAGTAAGTAAATCTCCAAGAGCAGGTTGCAGCATGTAAATAAAGAGTTCTGAGAGGCACAGAGGACTACTGCACCACATACGATTCAGTATCTCCCATCCACAGTGCAGTAAGCATAGGCCTTGAAGCTCAGCATGTGAAAGACAATGTCATGGGTTCAGCAGTAGCAGCCATTTTTCTCCTTCTTAGTAGCAGCCTATTATTTGAAACTACACCAAGTCATTAAGCTGAGTAGGAAAGACTGTTCCAAATTTCAGCTTGTAAAAACCCTGTATTCTTGACAACTGAAGTATGTGTCATTTGTGGGAGAAACATTCACCCACTTCACACTGACTTTCCTCTACTCAAGTATCCATGTCTTAATTTCCATGAACTTGTTTGTATTTCTACTTAAACTGCCTTTCCCAGTAACATCCCCTAGTATCACCTGATTATCACACATTTTATAAGTAAATATCTTCTAACCATGTAAAAACCCCTGCAGATTCTAACTAGCTTTGCTGTCTGAGATCCACAGAAGCATTCAGTGCTCCGCTGGGTGGATCTCAGTCAGCAAAGCTAGTTTGACACAGGGAAGGCATATGCCTAGTCACCACATTTTCTTTGTTGGCTATTACTGCCCAGCTGAGAAGGAAGTAAAAGGAAACCATGTGAGAAAAGTCCATAGTTTCTGCTATACTGAATTAAATCCACTTCCATAAATCAAGAAATAGATCTCTTGTATCAGTCACATTTAATGACTCAAATACTGCTTTTGACTAGAAGGGACTGCTGGAGATTATCTGGTCCCAACACCTACTCAAAACCAAAATGAAGGTCATCTTTACGGCAGACACTACCATGGTATTCTAGTATCGTGGTTTAAGCTGTAAATCAGCCACACAGTTTGTTCACTCACTTCCCCCTTTTTCTTCCCTCTGCTCCTGGAGGG
>JAOEHY010034849.1:0-17772 GCA_025447955.1 Psilopsiagon aurifrons | reverse complement strand
CAGGAGGTGCTCCAGTCCCATGATCATCCTCGTGGCCCTCCTCTGGACTTGTTCCAACAGTTCCATGTCCTTTTTTTATGTTGAGGACACCAGAACTGCACACAACACTCTAAGTGAGGTCTCATGAGAGCAGAGTAGAGGGGCAGGATCACCTCCTTCGACCTGCTGGTCACGCTCCTTTTGATGCAGCCCAGCATACGGTTGGCTTTCTGGGCTGAGACTGTAAACGTTTGGGCTGGTACTAAAACAAAGCTCTGTGACTGAAGAATCATAGAATCACAGAATCACAGAATGATTTGTTTTGGAAACAACCTTAAGATAATTAAGTTCCAACACCCTGCCATGGGTAGGGATGCCTCACACTAGACCACACTAGAACATGTCACCCAAGGCTCTGTCCAACCTGGCCTTGAACACTGCCAGAGATGGAGCATTTAACATTTATTTGGGCAACCTGTTCCAGTGCCTCACCACTCTCACAGTAAAGAACTTCTTGCTTATATCTAACCTGAACTTTGCCTGTTTAAGGTTGAACCCACCACCCCGTGTCCTATCACTACAGTCCCTGATGATGACTGTAGCATCTTTGTAGGCCCCCTTCAGATACTAGAAGGAGTGAATACTAGAAGGAGTGATTCTTTGACATGCAAAGTATCCCCCAGTGAGAGTGGGTTGTAACATGATGATGTTATGGGGCTTGGCAATGTCATAGGCATTTGGCTACAGTTTGCCTTTGTGTGCATCTTATTGTAGAGTGAGCTTGTAGAACCCTTCCACCATCAGGTGATGGCTCTCACAGGTGCTAGAATTGGAATAATATTATCCCTCTTGCTTCATAGAAACTCAGCACTGAATGTTGCACACTGACCACATTTATCTATGTATTCATCTATTCTAAGAGCCTATTCCTGAGCATCCTTGACATTGCTTAAAATAATAGAAAAAAGCAAAATTTGCAACAAAAACTTGAGAGACCTCCAGCACAGCATCCGCAACAGGTCTGTTAACCCCTCCACCTCAGTGGTGACCACTTCAACTTGAAGCCATCTTGGATTTAACTCTGTAAATGGTAAAGTTTTGCTCCAAGATCTTCAATACCAAGACCTCCAGAGCTGGGCATTTCTTCTAAGCTGAGATCTGAGTGGAGACCACCTCTCCTCCCTTATCCCTCCCTCCTATGCAAATCTTACCCGACTCCTAACCAGGTCTGGCAGGACCTAGCCACAGGAAAGACCTCAGTACTTTCAATTCTCTCTTGACTTTTTGGGGCTCAGTTGTTTCTATTTGGCTTTTTTGTCTACGTGAAGTTCATCTGTTCCATGGCATTGGGCTAATACATCACATAACTGCTGCAGTCAGGACAGTTGTGCATTATGAAGGATATGAACCTGATCAGCATTTGTGGAATAGTATCTCTGGCTGCATATTTCTCAAGCAAATGATCCTCTGATTGTTTCTTTGCTTGGAGGCAGGTTGGGATCTGAGATGCCCCAGTGCTTTTCATGGAGCACACGAGGAGAGGAGAACTGACACGTGCAGCTGAAATTTCAGGATGTTTTAAATTCAGTGCAAGTGATGGTTAAAAGGCCACATTTATTTTATTTCTTTAACATCTATATATTTCTTATTTGATGTGGCAAATAAATATATATTTATATATCAGAAACAAAGCATGTTGGCGTTAATGATTTAATGTAGCTTTATTTAAAATAAAAACTTTCTGATTAGAAGCTCTGCATAATAAACTTCTCTTTCTGTGCTCAGAAGTTAAAGTTGGCATCTTCTAGCCTTCAGCAGGTTGGGATCCCTCCTCCCTTCACACTGGACTCTTGCCCCCAGCCTGCCATTCTTTGGTTTAGGTCTGGCTATTGCAGATCTTAGCTCAGCACACAACAGCCCATGCTCCTCGCTGCCCACAGCCTTTACCCAGATCCCAATCTTCTGAGCACTCCAGCATCCATGATACTGTTCTAGAACTCAAAAACTGGAAAAAATAGCTCCATTTTCCTAACCTGTTTTAAGAAAACAAGCTACTTTGGCAGCTCCTCTTCACCATCACAGTCCCACACCAGGCTCTCTGCGTGGCTCAGTTAAATGATCCGTAGCCACAAGGATCATCACATGAGCAAAAGCCATGCAAGACGTCTGGTTAAATTGCCCTTGGACCTGAAATCTTCTCTGTGGAGTCAGTAAGCCTTTCAGAAATGTGATCAAGTACAAAGCATCTTCCTGTCTCTCTGACTCTCACCTGCTGGGACTCTCACCTGCTCTGACTCTCTTGCCCAGGACAACTGTTGCCTGAAAAGATATCCTACTCATTTTAATGTGTTTGGGGGGCCAGAGGGTGGGCTCAACAGCCTTCCCAGCAAGGTTCACTAGACAGCAGTAAGCAGAGGCAAATGTGCTAGAAGCCCCATTTTAGGGCTCAGCAAACCAGAGACCAGCTGCTTACTCCAGCATTACACCCCAGAGCAAGAGGCTGCTCCTGTGAAAGAGTATCTTCCTAAGACATCACAATTTATTTACAGTTAATGCCTCTTCAGCCCCTCTGAATGCTGTGGTTGTCACAGAATCGTAGAATAGTTAGGGTTGAAAAGGACCTTAAGATCATCTAGTTCCAACCCTCCAACCATGGGCAGGGACACCTCACTCTAAACCATGTCATCCAAGGCTCTATCCAGCCTGGCCTCTGAGATGGAAAACTCCTGCCTTTGCCAGCTCTTCTGCAGGGATACAGAAGCTTGCCTCCTAAATTCTCCCTCTGCAGAGCTGGTTTGACAGTTCATTGCTCTTATTTAATTTTTCTTTTCGGGTTCAGTTTTGCTGTAACCCCAAAACAACCTCAAAGGGTCTCCAAAGTTCAGGGACATTTTGTGCCCAATACCCTGGGAGTCCCCCTTGTCATTCCCAGGGCACTGAGTGCATGAACCCCATAGCAGAGTTTTCAGCACCAGCAGAGTAGGTTGGCTTTCATAGAATTATAGTCACAGAATAGTTAGGGTTCAAAAGGACCTTAAGATCACATCCACTTCCAACCCCCCTGCCATGGGCACCTCACACTAGACCGTGTCACCCAAGGTTCTTTCCAACCTGGCCTTGAACACCGCCAGGGATGGAGCATTCACAACTTCCCTGGGCAACCCATTCCAGTGCATCACCACCCTTACGGTAAAGAACTTCCTCCTTATATCTAACCTGAACTTCCCCTGTGTAAGTTTAAACCCATCACCCCTTGTCCTGTTGTAACAGTCCCTAATGAAGAGTCCCTCCCCTCCATCATTGTAGCCCCCTTCAGATACTGGAAGCTGCTCTGAGGTCTCCATGCAGCTTCTCTTCTCCAGGCTGAACAGTCCCAGCCACCCATCAGATGCTCAGCATCTGCCATTTGCTTTGAATGGGAAAGCTGTAATGGGAAAGCTGGGGTGGCTGTAACCCTTTGATTTGAAGCTGGGCACCTGGCTTGCCCCTCTTCTTCCTTGTTGTCTGGATGGCTGTTGGCAGTGCCCTGCTCTGCACCATGTATGCAGTCTGTGAGCTGCAGTACTGTGTCAGATGGCTTGCAGGGATATCTGAGATTAATCCCTCTCACTGTGTTGGACTAGAAGGTGCTAATTGCTGCCAGGAGACTTTTTCCTGCAGGTTCCCCACGGACATTGTCAAAGCAGGCTGAGGAGAACCAGGCAGGAGTCACTGTGAGATGCGCTGTCAGAAACGACAGATTGTCAAACCTGAATTTGTCAAAATAGCTTTGTTTTAACAAAGCTCACCACAGGAGGCTTCCCAGGCCAGCAGTGGGAAGGAGTGTGGCAGGGTGACTAGTCAGAAAGACAGCTTCCTCAAGCTCCCATCCCAGCCCAGGCAGGACTTGCAGTGCTGGCCCAGGGACACCTCTCCAGGCACCTGAGGAAAGGGACAGAAGTCTCTCAAGTTTTGTTTCTTGCAGAAATGCAACAAAACCCACATTTAAAATCTCATCTTTCTGCTCAGAAGAGAATTTGCTGTCCTTTTTCCTTTTCTGGCCATCTCTTATCCAGGGCCCCACAAAGGAGCAAACCAACCAAACCCTCTGTGCCATGAAAACACAAAACACGCAGCTCGATGTCAGACCCAGGGTTCACAGCAGGGTGCCCCTCGTGCAAACACAAGGCTTGCATGCCATTTTTGCAATGAGCTAAGACTGCGTCAACACAGAGCTCACCGGAGCAGTGGGCAAGGAGGAGTTCTGAGCTGCAGAGAACCATCTGCTGTCATTTATGTCAGATTCAAAAATGACCTAACACATATTCAGAGGACCAAGCCCTGGAATACAACAGCAGTTCTTGTTTGCCCCCAGCATTTCCAAATTAAAGGCAAGAATCCCTCTCACTGCCTGTCTTGCTGGATCTGTGGACCTTTCTTCATGGACAAGTGAAGATCCATCTTCCACAGGATTGGAGAGGGTGTCTACACCCCGAAAACCCAGGAGACTGGTGGTGAGGGCATTCCTCATGTAACTGCAACATCCCCCAGAGAAGCCCTGGAATCTCAATTTCACAACCTTTGTCTCTAATGAGAGATGGCAGTGGTTAAAATCATGAGATTGAGTTAGTTTAGATGGAGGGTGCTATCTAGGAGGTAAAGGTCTCTGGAGGGGCCACTTTCTCTGTTGGCTTTTGGGAGAAATTAGACTCTTATTTTAGGAGGTCTGGATGACCTGCTGAAGGATAATTATTTCTCATTTCAGTGATATAATGCATGAAAGAAACAGAATGGACCCAAAGCCCAAAGCTGTATGTCTCATATCAATCCTTCTTACAAGTAGAAGTAGCTTTGCAAGGCCAAATCCTCCCTGGCTTCATTACAGCCCTCAGAATTCATTATTAGTTGAATTTCATTTCTAATGCCTGGCTTCAAGTGAAATATCTGCTGCTTAGATAGATTTACAAGTTAGTTAACACCATGAAGATATCTCAACCTCCAATACCCTTCCCTTTCTGCAGGACATTGCAGTGTCATACAGGTAAACAACACAATGCCATTTTCAGTTGTGTAAAATCTTAGCTTAATGGGAGGTAACATCCCCTGAAATGTATCTTGGCTATTCCTAGGGGCTGGCTGTGCAAAAGTCTATCAGACCCACTGACAATGAGGATGACACTCCCATGACTTTCCAGGGCAAGTACTGAGAGTAGGAAATTACTCTCTTTTGTCCCTTATGCCCACCTAGAATGAAGTTGCTATAATGAAATGAATATATCAAACTGAGCTATTCTTTATGCATACTTGTCAAAAAACCATGAGATGTTGCCCTAGGAAGCCTCAGCAATCTTTCAATCTCATTGCTATTAAACCCCTTAAAATTACTACAATCAAGCAACATCAGCACTTGGATTTGTCTGGAGAGGCAAAAATGAACTTTCAGCAATAACACTGATGTTGATAATATCAGACTCCTCAGTCCTGTGCATGAACAGCCATCTTCTGCTTGTAACCCATCAGGGACTCCAAATCTGCATCAGTTACTTTGAACATGAAGCTTTTGAAAGCACCAGCTGTGCCATGTTAATTTGCTACTACAGAGCTTAGCAAGACCAGAGCATGGAATTGCCTGCAACGCTTGTGTTATTTATGTGACTGATCAGGAGCTTTCAAAGTTGGTTTGAGGTGATGCAACCTACACCTCACTAAGAAGATTAAATAAGTTAAAGTGAGGTTACTGCAAGTGATGGACTCCTGCATCTTCTGCAAGACTCTGCTGCTAATTATTGCAAGGCCAGTGGTCTCTGCTGCAAGAGCTGCTTCAGCCTTTGATTGCATTGGCTTAGGAAGCAAAGAGGTGTGCGGTACATTTTAATACAACAGGTAAAAAGGAGTCCATGGAAAACTAGCAGAGAACTGAGAATGCAGCTGAGAAATGGACAGCATCATCATTTCCTTCTATTCATCGGCGTTGTCCTTACAAGCAGCTGTTTACAAAAACCTCTTAGGCTGCCATGTAAGAAGATGGAAACACAGCCTGCTACTTGCTAATAAGATTATGGACTCTAATGCCCTCCAGAGAGACCCAAAATCTCCATTCAGTAGAGGACTTAGAAAACAGGGAGGATGATTAAAGGTGATCTCTGACACAGCACGGTCACATTGGTGCCCATACACCTGCAGGGATACCCTACTATGCTCACCAAGGGAATACCTGCAAAGTCCCTCATTCCACTGTGACCAACCACATTGATATACTCATGCATGCTCTTGAGAATGTATCAACTGCCACTGGTTTCATGGGATGACGCCATTCAGTGGAGGAGGGGAGCATACAGCTCATGGCACTATGCTGGATTTTTAGCCTACATTTTGAATAAATCAAACTCAGAAGTCCCTACTTTCAGATTCCACTCAAAAAAAAAACAAAACCCAGGAAAAGCTCCCTTAAAAAAAACTCAAAGAATTCAGTTTATGACAAAAACGGCAGAAGGTCCCTGGCCCCTGGATTTCCTTCTTCATTGCTGGTGCCAGATGCTCTGGGTCTTAGCCGCTTTAGGGCAGGGTGTTCCTGTATGTTTGGCAGACCAGATCCAAGCCTTTTGATAGAACAGCTAATAAGAGTTTTCCTACCCCATTAATGCCAGTAATGGCACGGCTTAGTAAAAGAAACATCTCAACCTTGATTTAGCAGTGGGATTCACTGCAACAAGATGGTTGACGCTCTTATTTATCCCTCCTGTGATACTACAGTAATGTGTGGGAGCATCACTCCCTCAGCAACTGACACTAAAAAGCTGCTTCTGCTGTGCCTGTTCTGCAGATCAGTTCAATCAGTCTCAACACACACTTACCCCAAGCATCACTGAAGAGGAAAGTCCAGTCGTGCTTGTGCTGGAGCTTCCAGTTTGCAAAGGGAACATCTTTTGAGTCCATGTTGGTTTAGCTGTATTTATTTCATATGTATAGGTAGTCAAGCTAGATATAGTCCAGTGTAAGATCATGATTTCTACAATACTATGAAACCAAGGAGTTTTAGTAGCTTGCCCAAAGTACTGTGACGTCTGCACATTTCTATATGTGGGGGAAGGAAGATACTGTTGGTACCTTTTTACACTGACGGCCTCTGATAGCAAGAAGATAGGGCAGAGTGTTATTTAAAGAACAGCTTATGGTGAACTACATTGCTCATGGCAGCTGTAACAATGGGAAATTGAAGGAGGGGGCTCATCTCTCAGGTCAGACTTCCAGGAATGAGACCTGAAGACTTAGTCCTTCCATCTTTAAGGGACAGGCAGCTGCAAATGTGGAGCTGGGTCTCCTCCTGGATTGGATCAAAAACAATGTAAGTCAGCTGTTTGGATAACTTAGTACTGCTTTTTACTGCTGTAAATGAGAGATCAGCCAGATCCTTTGTATCTCTAGTGGTTGCACTAGTCTAAATTTATCATTATTTGAACTTAAAGGAGCAGGAGGCTGCCCCATGAAGAAAAAGAGGTAGGATTTGACAGATCCAATTCCTATTACTGTCTCTGACAACCTCAGTTACACTAGGAAAACTCCCCACTTCTCAGCTTCAGTTACCTGACAATAAAATGGGGGGAACCATCTTGCTCCTCCAAAGGAGAATGACTGTACTACTTGGACCTGCTGGGTCTGCTGGGTCTGTTGACATCATGAGGTGGAAGAATTCCACCAATGTGGAAGAATTCCACCCGAAAAGAAGTAGAAGGACTGGTGATATTTAATATTCCAGGAACATAAGAAGAGAGGGTACTTCCAGCACTAAAGCCTTGTGCTGTTGCTCTTGGGGTTACTCCTCCAGCTCTCATGGCCTTTGTCAGAAGAAGACATTTGCAGCTAGATCAGTGCAGACCATAACTTTGCAGATAGGCATGTCTGAGCTTTGTTTCCAAAGTGCTTGGTGCAACTTGCCTTGAGAATAATTGTGCTCTTAATTTTATCTCCATAACATTTTCCTCTTTCTCTTAGTACCACTTTGTTTTGTCAAAGTCAATACTTCAGGTGTTGTTTGCTTTTAATTTGACGTTTATTCCCAGGGTTCAGATTTTATTAATTCAACCTCTTTTTATTATTGTTTGTCAGAAATAATTCAGGAGTGTGTATCATTTCTAGGTGGAGTAATGTGACTATTAAAAGGCTCCCTGACATAATTTGCGGCCCTGTTAACAGCGGTAATAATTTGAGCAATTAGCAAGGCCTTGACATGGGCTTTAGCTTCTCTGTCACATAGGAATACCTCCTCAGTGCAGCCAGCCATGCTATTTATACCCCGTCCCCTTCAAGTCCCAGACTGAACTAGTGCCCCAGGAGAGCCGCCTGTAATCAGTCCTTTCACAATGACTGACTGGATGAGTACTAAATAAGTCCTGGCCTTGATTATATTAACGAAGCTGTGTGGGGAATGCCATCCAGAAATCCCCAGTCACCATGCTGATAGAGTAGGATGTGTGCTCGTAGCATCCCTTCCCCCTTCGCCTGCCCCAAGGAAATCCCCGACAGTCCCTTTGCCAGTGACCATGGCTTTCATAACAGAGGGGTTACTTCAGCTCTTGGGGGCTGAACCTACTGAGAGACTCCTTCAAGAGAAGCGGAAGCAACATCTCACCTGTTCATCTTAGTCTTGTCTGGTGGGCCTTGGTGCAGTGGTTTTGTCAGTGAGATTAAACATACCCCTGTGGTCCCTTGTATAAAGTGCAGGGTGGCAATGTTAATGGGAGTCTCCTACAAGTCCGGGGAAAACACTTGCAGACTGGGAGGGCATTGCTGGTACAGCCAAGTGGCACATCACTGTCTCAGAGGACATCTCCAAGGGACACAGTCCTGTGTTTTACCATCCGTGGGGATGATCAGGGGCTGGAGCACCTCCCATCCAAAATCAGGCTGAGAAA
The DNA here is from genome assembly GCA_025447955.1 of Psilopsiagon aurifrons. Lineage (NCBI taxonomy): Eukaryota > Metazoa > Chordata > Aves > Psittaciformes > Psittacidae > Psilopsiagon > Psilopsiagon aurifrons. Next base: position 8,902 of record JAOEHY010034849.1, on the reverse strand, counting down.
ATTGGGTCTGGGAGAACAGAAACTCCGTGGAGACCTCAGAGCAGACATTCTGTATCTGAAGGGTATGCCAGAGAGGACTCTCCATCGGGGAATGTAGTGATAGGAGAAGAGGCAATAGGTTCAAGTTTTAAAAGGAGAAGTTCAGGTTAGATGTAAGGAAGAAGTTCTTTACTGTAAGGGTGGTGAGGCACTGGAACAGGTTGCCCAAGGAAGCCGTAGCTGCCCCATCCCTGTCAGTGTTCAAGGCCAGGCTGGTCAGAGCCTTGGGTGACATGGTTTAGCATGAGGTGTCCCTGCCTGTGGTGGGGGCTTAGAACTGGATGATCTTAATGTCTTTTCCAATCCAAACCATTCTGTAATTCTATCATCTCTTGCTTTGGGTGCAGAATTGAGGCAGGGATTTCTCACACATAGGAGAACAAAAACTTGTGATGGAGCTGGAATTGCCTCAGATCACGAAGTTATCTCTGCACCCTGAGACAATGAATTTCTCAGCAATGCAGGATTAGGGCCTGAATCAGAGGAGCCATGAAGAGCAACCCAAGTCCTTGACTTACCAGTCAGGTGAGATTCAGTCCATGGGTCCCTTCAGTGTGCTGTGACACAAAAAGAGATTATCTCTAGGAAAGAATGGCTTTGTTAAACACCATGGAAAAATTCAGATGAAAAAAACCCATGTGCAACGTCAGAGCTTAAATCTGCCACTTTAAAAGCTCTATTTTCAGTTCTCATTAAAATAGATACAATCTGTGCATAAAATAAATTACTTGCCTTATAATTTTCAGTTCAGTTAGAGATTTACCAGTAAGAACAGCTATTAGCAAACTTGTTCTGCTTTTTACTATCAAGACCCTGATTCAGCACAGGGTTTTGATGAGGTTTGTTCTTGGCTGAGCTTTCCTCACATGGCAGAGGACAGGTTACAAGCATCATCCTGATCTTGTAGTTTGCTCTCATTTGTCTCTGTTCTGTGGACTTCACCCTAGGCAGTGCCCCATGAGGTCAGTCACCCACACCTCAACCCTTATTTCACGCACACAGACACACATAGGAGGGTTTGAAGCCACCTTGTCACCTCACAGTGATGCAGTGGATGCACAGTGACAGTATTTGCTGGTCCCCATCCCTGAGGGTTGTATGGCAGATGGCTGAGATCCATGCTTGGGCGAGAGCTGTCTTACAGGTATCTAATGTACCATGTTGATTAACTATAGATTAAGTGTTAAGGAGGGATCATTATGATCAGCTAATCTGCCCTGCAACATGACACAGTCCTGCAGCCTCACTCCTGCCCCACCAGCTCCCAGTCCTATTGGATGCTGGAGAGGGACTCTTCATTAGGGACTGTAGAAAAAGGACAAGGGGTGATGGGTTCAAATTGAAACAGGGTAAGGTCAGGTTAGATGTAAGAAAGAAGTCATTTACTGTGAGGGTGGTGAGGCACTGGAATGGGTTGCTCAAAGAAGTGGTAAATGCTCCATCCCTGGCGGTGTTCAAGGCCAGGTTGGACAGAGCCTTCGGTGACATGGTCTAGTGTGAGGCATCCCTACCCATGGCAGGGGGTTGGAACTTAATTATCTTAATGTCATTTCCAACTAAAACTGTTCTATGATTCTATGGCAATCACAGCCTTCACAAAGGCTGAAGAGACATTAACTGTAAATAGATCCCAATGGTTTAGGAAGATGCTCTTTCGCAGGAGCATCCTCTTGCTCTGGGGTGTAATGCTGGAGTAATGCTGATTCTATGATCTCTTCTGTTGGGTTTTTTTGGAGTCAGGCTGGAGTTTCTTCCTAGACCTATCCTATCCTTTCACTGAAGTCCATAATCAGGATTCCAGTATGAGCTGAAAGCTAAGCCAGATCAGATGTGGTGAACTCACACCTAAAGCAGGTCAAAGTGTGTATTTCACAGAAACAGACCTCAAGACTGGCAGGTTGAAAGACTGCATAAAATACTAACAGAGGAGACAGACAAAAGACTGCAATCTGCTGTTGCTTTAGCAAGCAACAGGCATCCGCAACTAGGAACAATTTCATTCTTTTCCTGTGAGCTGCTGCGTGACGTGATCAAACAGGAATAAATATCTGAAATTAAAGGCCAAGAAAATAGTGCAATTGAATTGCTGATTTCTCTGTAAGGCTCTCTGAGATAAAAGACTTGTCCTCAGGGGAAAGAGAGACAGGGGGAAAGCATGAAAGGCACGGTTGATGTCTTTTCTGCTTTGAATATAATCCCCTGAAAACTGGAATGTCCAAACCCTTGCAACGACACAAGCGGGACTAATACTCTGGGATCACATGAGCAATTATCTGATTCACAGGTGAAGATGGTAATAAAGTGCCTGTAAAGCCAATTGCCAGAGAGGGCAAGAAATAGCAGGCTCACTTGGTTAAGGGTAGTGCCACAAACACCTCTTGAGATCAAGCAGTAAGAATAATTAGGGCTGGGGAGATGTGAAGTGAGGTTCCCAGATGGTGCGGGTGATAGATAAGGAGTCGTCCTTTTCATCTTCTGCCAGGCCATCCGTTCATCCAGTTCTGTGCCTGACTCAGATCTCATGAGGGGCTCGGTGCCGGTGGAGCTGTCAGGGCAGTGCTGCTTCCAGCCTGGATTAAAGGTTAGGCAAGCTGTGTCTTGCTTTGAGGTATGGTTATTTGCTTTTGTGTTTATATGATGGAGAAGAGTGAAAATCTTGCCAGGGCGAAGATGGGTGAACACCCCTTTCTAGAGGGCTAGCAGCTGAGAGCTGGAGGGTAGACAGCCAGGCTGCATCATACATGACTATCACACAACGCTGTCTAATACCAGATGTAGCAGGGGTGACCTTTGCCAAAGCTGTGGCCCAGTCTGGGGCTTGTGAAAGCTCTGCCCAAAGACTAACTCCATCCTTGTTTGCTCATTTGCCACATAATAAATGCAGTGGTCATCCAACCACAGCCATGATGATTTGCGAACCAATCTGCCTTTCCTTTCCAGGTCAGCCAGTGTCCACTCACTAGTTGCAATTTGTCCACAAAGTCACAAACGGTCTTTTATAGCTCCCTACGTATCTGGCTTTGTACAGGAGACCTGGCTTTGGTCTAATGGTGCATCTGATCAGGATCTTTGTTGAGGAGCATGTGGGAGGACCTTCATCTGCTTTTGAGTTTGCCTGAATAGCACTAACATTTACACTGGCTTGAGCAATAATCTCTCTGGCACCTTAAGCCTGCAGGGAATAAGGTGATCAACCCTGAGGTCAAACAGAAACACTGTTCCTTAAGGCAGTGTTGCACAGCTAGGGTTGCTTTGCAATTCCAGTGCTTTCTTTCAAAGCACACGGTCCTAAGCCTCCAGCAATAGGTTGGCTTTTCCAGTGTGGAGATGTGTCTTAAAGACAGATCTTTGAGAGGGAATGAATAATAGGACTAGTCAAAAAATGTCTGTCAGAAGGTCTGTCTGGATCACAGTAGTCAGAAGCTGCCCACTAACCTACCCAGACTGTTTCTGTATGTATTAGTGATGGCAGAGCAGAGCAGGTCCAAACAGACTTGTGTGTTCACATTAAGGTTCTTGTGATGGAGCCTTTCTTTATGGGTCATGTGCAGGGAAGTATGTGGGCAGCCCTGCCATTACAGACACGTATGACCGCACCAGCAGTGTAGAAGAAGCTGGGCTATAGTTGAAAGGTTGACAAACTAAGCTGACTTAAGCAGACATATTATAGATCTGCTTCATATGATGTGTACTGACATGCCTAGTCCTATGTTTCAGATCAGAACTTGTCATTCCAAGGTGCAGGGAATGCACAGATAAGGTGCAGGAAGGACAAGGAGTGCCAGCACCTTTCCACTCTCTGCATCTTCTGCAATCAGTGATGTTCACAGACACCTCCTGCTAAGTACTCACAGAGGGAAAGGAAATCCTATCCAAATCCCTTGCAGTGTGCCTGTGAAGCAGACTCCTCTCCAGGCACACACTGCTTTTGAATACATTCATGCTATACATGATTGTGTATGATCCTCTTTCTTTGGACAAAGAGGCAAGAAGTGCCCAAGGCAGAGGTATAAACCTCTAGAGGGAAGAAGAAAAGAAACTGGGGTTACAGAAGGAAATCCTGGTTTTGTGGGAGCTTGGTAGGGGTAGCATTTATAAAGACATGCCCATGAACCATCCATCTTCGAGAGGCAGTGGGAAGCAGAGGGAACACTAGGTCGTGCTGTTTCCCCAGTTTCTTGTACAGCAGAGCTGGGGCTGGATTGCACATTTCTCTCAGGGACTGAGGGGATCTTTCTGCTGTGGGTTAGCAAAGAACTTTGATTACACTTTTTGGGTGTTCTTCCTAGGAAGTTAATTGCATTTTCTGCCTGAAATGCTTTGAGCACAGAGGAAAAGGTGCAGATCAGGTCTTTATAAGGAACCAGAGCTTCTGAGTTCAGACATGAGATAACGCTGCTTATATTATAGGGAAGGAATAATGAACAACAGCAACAGCTCAGAGGCTTTAATTATCCTTCCTGCTATTCCCATCAAAAAAGGGGAAATAAAGTGGGAATTCTCTTAGGATACGAGCTCAATCATGTGTACAAATGAATGCCATCTGGGCTGGGAAGGAGGCAGCTCTGAGTCTATTGTATTACTTTAAGTGTGCTGAATACTTGAACTCAGGCTACCTTAAGGCTGAGCATTTAGGAAACTGCTGCAAAGTAATCCTGGTTCTCAGTAGGGAAATAGCACAAATGAGTGGTGTATTGGCTTTGTTTCCCTCGCATAGTAAAGAAAACTCTCTGCTCCTAAAGAAGAGTTTCTTTGTGCTGCCGCTCTTAAACTGCAGCTTGTGGCCCCCCTAAGGCTTTTAAATGAATACATGAAATCAGTGTGGGGATTTTGAGTTCTGTAAAATGCATTGCTGCGTGAGCAGCACACAGGAGCTTTAAGAGCTTTCCTTTAATTTAGCAGGGAGCTGTTGCAGCTGCTGTGGCACTTCAATGACCTTTCTGTGCGTTGCTCCTGCACCTGACCAACACAAGGCCATGGCATTGTTGAACCACCAGCGTGGAGGGAAATGGCTTTGCAAGTAGTGCCACCTCATGCTCTTAAGCCTGGCTATAGCTGCACCATCTCTGTGTGTGCTATCCCATCACTCCAGTCTGGTCCAGTTAACGCAGCTACAGACCAGCTGGGACTATCTGTAGCCTCCTGTCCCATCTCCTGCCTAAACATAGACCACCTTTGCCAGTTTCTGTCTGCCTGTGGGGTCTCTGCAGCACTTCTTATTTGAGGAGGGTTTGAATGTTTCCAGGGACAATGTTTTTTTTCAGCAAATCATGTTCTGAAGGCTCTTTCGCTTATTAGCAAGCATGTTGCAGATGTGCTGGACATGAACCATGTTCTCAGATAGAACCAAACTACTAGCCTTCCTACAAACCTCACATGGCTTCAGAGCCACAGTATGTGTGTTGTGGATCTCGGAGAGCTGGGAAAAGATGAGCTCCATCAATAATGTGTGGATTATAAACAGTGGTAACTCCACAGAAGCCACCTGCTGGTCCCAGAGCTGGGGAGTCTGACTGACCAACAGCCTTTTTGCATCACAGCTAACCAAATAATTTAAATGCAAATGTAATATTTACAAATCTGTGCTCTTGTCTGCCTCTTTAAACCCATTCCTGAGCTGATGGCTGGAAAATAGCCATGAAATAGTATAGAATATCTCAAGTTGGAAGGGACCCATGAGGATCATAGAGTCCAACTCCCTGCTTCTCTCAGGACTACCTAAAACTAAATCATGCTGCATTTTAAAGGAAAAGCGAAGACTATATGCAGTAATAAAAAAACTAAACAAAAACTGACAGCAGACTAGTGAGAAAATGAGAGGTTTCTGCTGTTTAGGTTACCAGGCTTTGTCCTATCTGAGTTAGTAGCAGCCAACAGATGCTAGTAAGACGGCTGATTTTGGTCACCAGGGGCATGAGGCAGTTGGGAACTGGTCCATCTGGGCAATGCAAAAGCAGTGATTCAGTAACACTGACCAGCACATTTTTGCCTGCTTGATGAAATAAATATAGAATGAGTGGATGGATTTAGGCTGTTGTCTGTGAAATGAAAGCTATGGACCCTGTGAGGGTAAGTGCAGGTCTGTGAGTAGGCTTGTGTTAATGGACCTGCACACACTGCCCAGTAACTCTCCTGGGGGTAGTGTGGTCACAGAGTGCACTGACAGAAGGAGCCATGCTCAAGATATGTGCTCATACCAGAAGGCTGGAAGAGACCGCTGGAGATCATCTTATCCAACCACCTGTTCAAGGCATAGTCACCTACATACAGCAGATTGCTTAGGACCATGTCCAGTTGGGTTCTGAATATTCCCAAGGATGGAGACTCCATTCCTTCTCTGATCAACCCGTGCCAGTGCTCGGTCATCATCACAGTAAAAAGCGCATCTCCAGCCAGCCCTGCTTCCTCCACCCACATCCCAAAAGCCACAAGTTGCACAGATTTCTTGCCTCCTGCATTAGAAGGCTGGGACACCTTGGCAAGACATTTTATCTGGGCTGTACCCATTTCACAATGAGAGAAAACTTCAAATGTCAAAGCAAGCAATCAAGCTTTTAGAGGATCTTCAAAATAATGAAAAGCTTCACTGTTACAAGTAGCAGATTTAAGGCTTTTCTCTCCATTTATCTTTTTTCTCCTTTTTTTGGTTCTATAATGAAATGTTTGTTGGTTAGGAACAATGCTTTTACTTTGGGGCTTGGTACTTTTGGTACAGGGGACCTGGATACAGGGTATTCCACTGATTTCAGCAGTTCCTGCCTTCCTAAGTTGTGTTGTGACAATTTACACCTCAAAGGTACTGAAACTTGGGTATTTGCTTGTAGCAAGTGCAGTCCTATCTTTCAAAGACTGTAAGTCTGTAGTCCCTTCTGAGATGTAATAACTGCACAAACAGGCACCGAGGCTCCAAAATAGAACAGCATAATTGTTTTGCTTTCCCAAGGAGATATTGCACCAGATAATGAGCCACAATAGCTTAAATCTATGCTTAACAATAGCTTTGTCTACAAATAGGATATTTTAAGCAATGGGAAGAACCTTTAGGGTAGAACAAGATAAGATTTTTCAGTTGAATAGTTTATTTGCTAATAAACTCAGCTTCAGGCTGACTGAAACTATCCACAGACTCAGGCTGAATTCAACTAATGCTTTCTGTTACCGAAAGAGGGACCTTATTTTTCCTGACAAACCAGAAAAGATCTGTTCTAACATTTCAACATGAAACATTGAAATTATTTACTTAATAAAACTCTTCATCTTAGAATTGAGCTTGATAATTCTTTATTTTAAAAATCATGTCCCCAAATTGAATGAATTTATTTTATTTTGGATCCATCTCAGGTAAATTCTTTCAGCTTTATAGCAGGGAAAACAAATGATTTAGAAAGGACTTCCTTGGTCTGTTCCCACAGGTCTGCTGTGGGGCTTTGCTTTTTCCGGGGTCTTTGGAGTGTGAACATAATGTACAGCTGCTGAGCTTGTCTTTACAGCTGATAAAGCGAGTTACACCAGAGTTATGTTGAAATGAACCCTGGATACAGGTCAAGTACATAAAATAGAGCTCTCCTCCACCAGCCTCACATTACAGACCTGATTTATGTTTCTAGCGCTTGTGGTTCTGTTTGGAGCCTGCCATGGCTGCATGCAATCTGCCCAGCCAAGCTTGAAAGCTCCTCTTTTCTCACCTTGCTCCTATAAGGTGGGGAAGATAAGAGGTGTAAGAACCAGCTTTAAAAGTCAGAGATTGATGGAGGCATCAATGGGTTTTGCTGCATTGAATGTATTTGCTGTCTGTAACCTGTGAGAAGAAAACTTGTTGATACAATTCTTGCAAACAGACAAAATATGCCTTTTCCAAGCAACCTAATTTTTTAAAAGCCTCATTAATAATGGTTGCAAAGTGTGGAGAAATCATAGCTTCTACCTATGGGTCACAAGGCATTTTGCAAGTATTATCTCAGCATCAGAAGATGAAAGGGAAGAAATCAATCTAGGACTGATTTTCATAGATGTTTTGTAGTGGTGCCTAGAGAGATTATTAAAGATATATAAGCAGAGTAAGTCCTATGAAAAGTTGTGGTCTTTAGACACTTAACTTGCAATTGCTTTTTTGCAAATCATATTCAGAAAAGGGGAGATTTAAACTAACCAGCTTCAGGTGTTTAACACACATTGCTTAAATAGACTATGATGTCTCCACATTGCTCTGCAGTCCATGCAGGGTGTAGGAGGGAAGGCAAAGCTGCATCACACTCCTGCTCTGAATCACGCTCAGGAGGACTCTGAGATAATGTGAACTGTGACTTAACATTACAGATCTGCTAGGTCAAACCAGCCTCCAGCAGCAGCCGGCCACAAACACTGAGGAAAAGCATTAAACAAGGCAAGTCAAGAGGGAAGCTTCCTCAGTACATCTTCCCTCTGCTCAGACATCACTAGTTCAGCCACTTCCTGACTTCATCATATTTGACAACCCTTTATGGACTTATCCTATGTGGATGTGCCTAATTACATTTCCAACCCACTTAAGCTATTGGCCTTCCCTGCATCCATCCTCTCGTGATACTTTCCCTATTTTCACAATGAACTATTCAAATAAGAGCTTTTACACATTTTGAATCTGCAGTTTCATCATGTCATTGCATAGTCCTGGAGTTATAGAAACAAATATTTTTTAAAACAAGAGTAAATCCTTCTGTATTCAGCCATCTCTGTGTCCTTCATGATTTTATGCACTTTGATTGTATCTTCACTGTGTCCTCTTTCCTAGCCTGAACACTCCTTATGTATTAACATAAAACATTGTTTTCTGCCTATATAGGGAGCCTACAGTTAAAACTTCACATAGGTTGCTACATCACAC
>JAOEHY010034848.1:0-21741 GCA_025447955.1 Psilopsiagon aurifrons | reverse complement strand
CACAAAGCCCAGAAATGCATATATAATGACTGAATCCCTCCATTAAGAATGCAAGTACTAGAACTCAGACAATTCGAACATATTTTTCTTCATTCAAAACTAACCTGGTTTAATGTTCATCTTCACTCTGTTTATTTAATTTGCTGAACTAGGGAATACTACTCACAGGGCTTAACAGCTGCAGCTGGACTGCTTTTAATCACAGAAAACATCAGTAAACCTTAGAAGTGACTGTAGAGTTAGCTCCTATTTTATAAAAAAACACCCACAATAACTGACATTAAACAGCAGGTTTAAGGTGAGCATCACTAAATCACAAAGGAAAAAGCACAGGAAGGATGACAACCTGGTTATATTTAATATGCTTCTTTATAATGAATCTGGTAACCCATAACAAAAGAGTAGACAAGAAAGTAATACCCATCTTTTAAGTCAACAAGCAATGTAAATATATTGGGGCATATTTTACTGATTAGGATGACAACAGGAATGCAACCTTTTTTTTAAAAAATGAACTTGTGCAAACCCAGATTACAGTAGTTTCTAAAATGAGCTTTAGAGTCCAGAGAACTTTCATACACAGTATCATCTGCATTAGGATCTTGTTAAACACTTCTGGGTTGTGTTATACAAAAAAGCAAAGCATTCAATACATGGACTGCCAGAATTCCAGGTGATACCCGATGCAGATTTTGGCTCAGAAAGTACACTGAATGAGGACATAGCAAGGTTAGCAGGCCATCTGGCAGACCCTGAAAATACTCAAAGGAGCCACAATAAAGAGCCTTTTATGTTATGAAGGATGGGGGGAAGATTAAGAAAAAAAAAAAGAAAAATTTACAAAAATTTTACCATGCTAGGCTTAGACACAGCATTTTTCTCATGGCCAATGGAATTAGCCAATAAATGGTATCCCAAGGTAAAACACTCAACAGATGTAACAAAATTATAAAGGTGCTTTGGGCAAATACTGCTAAAAGATGAAATAAGGCACCTAGCCAGAGGAGGTTTCAATATAAAAACACTGAAGTAGTACTGGACATCACTGAAGATACTAAAAATGCTCTGGGCTAGACTGATCCATGCTTGCAGGGATGAAAATGGCGCAGCTACCATTCCCTTCATATAAGTAGCCAGTACACAAATCACTGACATCTTCCTTTCCTGGGGAACTTATCCAGTTAAAGTCAGCCAGCACAAGGGTAAAATAGCTTCCAGATGAACGCTGCCTTCCTCTGCTCAATTCTGAAGGGATTCAAGGGCATGACATTTCAGACCCCGCAGTGCCCCGCATCAGCACTACAGAAATTTGCTGTGCCAGAACAAAAATCAGATGACATTATTTTGGCTTGTCCCTATCATGACATAATACAATCACTAAAAAAGACACAATTTCATCTGCTGTGGTTTCACCCTGGAAACACTGCAGCTCTTTACAAACACTAATTTTGATTTTTTAAGACCTAATGTGGTATACCTAGCCTAGCCTCAAAATATGTTGCTTGTTCATTGAGAAGGCAATAAACTCAAGACAGTGCTCTGAAAAATATCTGTGCTCTCTATCATTAATCTTTTAGCCAATATATTCTCTTTTACATGGTAATACAGTCTCAGTAATTTTCAGGTAAATAGTGTTTAAAAGACAGATTAATGATGTAACTTCCCTGTACCATGAGTTTCTGGTCATTTTCCTTTGAAAACAAGCAAATGAACCAAACTGTTGTCTTTTTCATTCTACATCCTGTATTGACCCAGAAACATTATTATTAAGGGACAGTTAATGCATTCTTAAAATATGAAAAATTAATATTTTAATATCAAAGTTGTGTTTAATGTTAACTTTTTCTAAAATTTCAATCAAAGTTAACTATTTAGAGTGAATTTTTTAGCATTTATATGAATTCCTTTTGAATTAGGAGATACATATTTCAAAACAAAACATGTTATGTGTGAGGATGGGATATTATAATCAAATTTACTAAGGAGTAAGAGTATGTTGTGATTTAGGGTTAGAGCTACTTAAAGCAAATACATAAATTATCCTCCCTTTCCAGGACTTCAAACTAGATTAAATAAATATACAATTAGTCTTGCAGGGTTAGTTTTGGTTGCTTTGTCCACCACCCGGCAAAGTAGTTGAGTACATTATGCTCAACTCTTGCCTATTCAGTCAGGATCATTCATGTTCCAGAGAACTGACAGCAGCCTGTACAACTACAGATTCTGTAATATTCATATTTAATTTTGCTAAACATTACTTGGGCTTTAGAGGGCTTGAAGATCTGATCTTAACAGTGAACTTGCATGTCTACAACAATAGCTACAGCACGTAGCTTCGATGAAACAATTTAGAGTAAGATTTGTTTTGGTCATATGGATTTACTGATGAACCCTGGTTTTAATGCAACACTAGTGCCTACAAATACACTTGGTTGTGACTCTCTTCAGATAATCTATCACTTAAACATGCGGCTGCAGATGTAAGAGGTAGATAACCTTGTATCTCCAAATCAAGCAGCCCTTAAATACATGCTAGATGCAACAGCAACCTGCTTCAGCCTGCCATCAGCCAAGATGATGAACATCAAGGTTAGAAGCTTGCTCCCTGCTGGTCAGTTCTCTCCATTTCATGACACCTATTGTGTAGGCAGAAAACGCAAAAAAACAAAAAGCAGATTTTGGTTTTTACCCACATACAAAACTCAGGAAAAACTGGCATAGACTTGAGCAGAAAACACATGGGTGCATGTGTTTTCTGAAGCCACTTTTGACAACCTAATTTACCAGGTGCATCAGCATTAATCAAGAACTGATTTATTATGGACAACAAATGGTCCTTCACAACAATATTCTCAATTTATCATATTATAATTGAAGTGTGGCCTCTCTGTAGCCAACCAACATGTCAAATCAAAAGGCATATACTTCTCAGAGCTCCAGACATCAGAAACCTGCAGCTCAGCCTTTGAAGATACCCAGATTGCTCTTAAACATACCACATTTAAAGAAAGAGTAAGCATGCTTTTACAAACGTGGAAAACATAACTTCAGCTAAAATCAGCTAGGCTTAACGAGGCACAAAATGCACATTTGTGATTTACTGGCAGTGAGAAATTACTAGATTTTAAAAAATTGTTCTTGCACTCCCTTGAACTTCATAGTGTTGGAGCCACCTTATTTTAACATTCATTTAGTCTATTTGCTCCTGCATCATTACTTGTTAGCCACAGTATTGTGCATATTCCTCTCATTGAAAGGATGTCAAAAAATACAGAGCTACAAGTCACAACATTTAAAAATAGACAGGTATGCCTAACTTACGCAGCCTTACAATTTTTTTCCTCTCAAGGGTTTTGAATCGTTCTCCACTTGTACTTTAAACCGCAGCTCTGTTTTCAGCCACTCCATCAGCCCTCTGCATGAAAGAAGTGAGAAGTGTCAAGAGCCACTGAACAAAATTCCTACACTTGATCAGCACATCACTCAAAACAGACCTTGTAATTATAGTGCACTAGGAAAACATCATTACATTTAATAGCTTCTATCTCTTACTATTTCTTGTTGTTCTCATGATAAACAAAGCCTTTAAATATCTAAAATATGGAGGCCTGATTTCTTACAAGAAATTCATGGGGTAAAATTCCAATTATATTTAAGGAGGAAATAGTGAAAATAAATACTGAGAGTATCCAAATGAAGCAGCAACATGACTGACACCGACTGTGCTCACAGCCCAGAAAGCCAATCATATGCTAGTCTACATCAAAACAAATGTGACCAGCAGGCTGAAGGAGGTGATCCTGCCCCTCTGCTCTCTCATGTGAGACCTCACTTGGAGTATTTTGTGCAGTTCTGGTGTCCTCAACATAAGAAGGCCACGGTGCTGTTGCAGCAAGTCCACAGGAGGGCCATGAGGATGCTAAGGGGGCTGGAGCACCTCCTATGTGAAGACAGGCTGAGAAAGTTGAAGCTGTTCAGCCTGGAGAAGAGAAGGCTGCATGAAGACCTCATCCTTCCAATACTTGGCCTTCCACTATCTGAAGGGATCCTACAAGGACACTGGAGAGCAACTCTTCATCAGTGATTGCAGCGATAGTACAAGAGGTAATGGGCTGAAACTGAAACACAGGAAGTTCAGGTAAGATATAAGGAAGAAGTTCTTTACTGTGAGGGTGGTGAGGCAATAAAACAGGTTGCCCAAGGAAGTGTTCAAAGCTAGGCTGGAGAGAGTTTTGGGTGACATGGTCTAGGGTGAGGCATCCTGGCCCATGGCAGGGGGTTGGAACTAGATGATCTTAAGGTCCTTTCCAACCCTACATATTCTATGATTCTATGACACAAATATCTCTTAACTGACATCTACAAAAAAATTCGTGTCCAATCTCTGCTACGTACCTTGCAATGTGAGCTACTGAGGAAATTCTTGCAAAATTCTTGAAGAATACTATCAGATGCTTATGAATTCCAACAAATGTTTAAGTCAGCTATGACAGAAAGCAGAATGACCTCTCTAACTTTATGCAACTAAATGAGCCTACCAATATTTTACAATGCAACTTGAAAATCTGTTCAATCTCTAAGCAACCATAAGTTCATTATTTAACACAGAAAAACTTTCAGAAGTTAAAGTATCATTTCACAGCGTATGACATCTTCACATACCAAGGCCCTTGAGAAGCTCTGAAAGAAAAGTCAAACTATTAGCGGCAGAGACACTACTGCTTCACTGTCAGCTTCATGTCTGGTGACACAAACCTTCCATATGGTATGTCACAAACCAACTAGGGCTCAAGACACTATTATTTTTCACAAGTATTTCTATCCCCATTTCAACCCCCTTTTGTTCAGCCATTTCCCTAAAAAGAAAAAAAAAGCATTTAAATAACTGAAAAAACATCTCCAAGCAATATTGGATCCCTCCAGCACTGCAGACAACATCCAGTTCTGATTAAAATAAAAAAGGCACACAAACAAAAAACTAAACAAAAAAAACCCCAACAAACCCAAACAGAAAACCCCCAAAATCCACACCATGAACGCCAAAAACCCCAATAAATCCAACAAACCAACCCACCGTACCCCCTGAGACCATGAAAGTGCTCCCAAAGTTAGCATTGTCTCTGATCCATAGATCAGTGTAGCTGCACAGTTCAAAACATGCTCGAGGGGCTGATGACCAACTTTATCTCTACTTGCACAGAGTGACACCTGCCAAATTAACCATCTCTTGTATTTTATTCCTCCATAGGAGCTCCTGCAGGAGCACATGGTATGAGCTCATTTTTTGTGTACTGTCATAAAAAATATTGATGTTTCAAATTGGAGAAAGAATCATTTAGAGAAAATATATTTAAGCAAGGACAATATTTGAAACAGTGAGCATTAAGCAGACACCAAAATAATAGTATATTTTAGTCTCATTAGTATATTTTGATCTGGTGAAAGGAGGAGGTGTGATATTTAATCATGCTGCAAGGTTAGAACTATACATGGCAGCTGGCCAATACATCCTGTAGGAGGACAGCCTGCCAGTTCTTCAACTGAAGGCTCCCTTTTGCTCTAGTATCAGTCACAGAAAGCAAACACCAGCTGAGTGTGTTTCTATTTTGTGCTCTGCACAATGCTGTCAGTACTGAATGTCATGGGGTTTTGTTTGTTGTGGGTTTTCATTTGGTCGTTGTTTTTTGGGGGTTTGGTTTTGGGTGTGGGTTTCTTTGCCTTTGTTTTGATTTTGTTTTTGTTTTTGTTTTTTTTTTTCAATGAACAGTCAGTGGGAATATCACTAGTTGCCTCACAGCTCAGTGGAGGGAGAAGAAACAGGATTTGAGACATAGGGTCAGTATTCTAAATCACTACTCCAGGTCACAACTCATAAGCTATGACAGTCAGATGACACAAAGCAGTACCAGATGAAGTATAATTAACAACTGCAAGTGAAGCGGGTTAGACACTTCAGTGGCCACAGGCTGCAGCAGGGATTAGACATTGAAAGAAAGGATGCACTCCCCATTTTTTTGAAAACATGATAGAATAGAACACACTATTTTGCTGTCAGATTGAGGTGGTATTTCTTCTAGTCTCATCAACAATGTATTCATTTAGAATTTATGTATAATGCTGCTTATTGCTTATAACATTAAAAATAGAATAAAATTTCCTTATCCTCCTAACCTACTAAGGAGCAAAAAGGCTCTTGACAGACATTGGCCAAGCAACAGTGAAAGCTCTTACAGTGCTGAAAATCAGAAAACATGCTGTTTTGATAACAGACAGTTGCATACACCTCCAGCTCCACTCAAGGATATAGTGAAGCTCTGCTTTTAGTTGTCCAAAATAAACCACAAGAACCAACATCACACTTCACACATTTTGTAGTATCATCTCTGTCTCTTAAAGCTCCCAGCCTCTGTGCCCCCCAAGAATCCCACAGGCTGATATTACCATGCATTCACATGACTTTTACTGGTTTATGACAGTAAAGGAAAGATTCTGACTGGTCTGCACAGTTTCTTGATAATATACAAAAGAGTTCAGTTCTAACACCATGTTTCATGAGTTCTTTAGGATTCAGTTTGTGCTATAATAAACTCCAGAAGCTCAATATAACCCATAATTTCTCTTCTAAAATTTTTAAAGCTAAAATTTTCTATTCAGATTATAGAGTAGTAATTTTACATATATATAAAAAATAGCAGATAATAACATTACTTCAAATACTGTTGAAGTATGGGAAAATAAAGTGGAAAAGAAGAAGAAAGCTTCCAGATGTATTTCAGGATATTATCTGAGAAAAAAACCCAACAAAAACAAACAGAAAGTTATTAACTCAGCAACACAGTTGGTGTCATACTGAAAAGCACTAACGAGCTGACAAGCTTTTTCCAAGAAGCATTCTTACACAACCATCAGATGTCCTTTCAGCAAGCACTATGGACCCAGAACACACAAATCTTTATCAGTAAATACTGAAAATACTTAAAATAGTAACAAAATTGATACTTTGTGAATATTTATTGGTATTGGGGACATTTGATTGCCAGTCTAATAAGCATTCCATTCTTGTAACTACCTGGGATAAAATAAAATGGAAACAAAGTCCTCCATTGCACAGACCATTTTAGCGCAAGTTCCAAAATCCACTGAATTTAGGATAAACTTTACCAATATGTATCGCCTCCTATGTATCACCTCTCAGGTAACTGAGCCAATTCAGGTGACCCAGCCTTCTCTTAGCATTGTGTACCAGATAAAGCAAAAAAGATCTCAACATTTTTCATATCCAGCCAGACATACAGACCACCAATATAAATATTAAACTAAAAAGAAACCACATATAATCTGTTAAATTAGTACCCACACAAAAAGTGATTATTTATTTTCAGTGAAATATTAACACTTGAAAGTCTACATTAAAAAAAGATATCACAAGGATATGGTAGAGATAATAAATCCATCGGTTATGAATGCATGTTAAATTTTTACCAAAATCAACACTAAGCATCTCCCTAATGGCTAACAACCCACTTAGACAAACAAATACAAAACCCAAGGAGTACCATTACAAATAGGGACTATACCAACTTCTGATAAACAAAAGAACACCCAAAACCACCCACACAAACAAAAAACAAAACACAAGAGTACCTACACTGAGCATGGGAATTTTCAGTACCTAGCAGATGTCCAAGTCTCTCCTTCCAACAATACAGAAAGCTATTCAACATCTACTAGTCATCATTTGCTTGTTGTATTTTATCTTATAATATTAATACTAGAAAATAGCTCTGCCACTGTCTTCAGTACAGAAACAGCTGATGAACTGCATTTGCTGGTTAACAGAAAGCCTAAGAAATTAAATGAAATGCAATGAACAGCATCTGAATTTCTGGAGAACATTATAATTTTTAAAATTAATTAAAACTCTTCCAGGTTGTGAAGTATTTTGTTTTAATATGAACACTGACAGCAAATCTTACACTTCCATAGATTAAAAAATATTTCTTACCTATAACCTTCCAAAACAAGCAAGAAACTTGCTTGTGAGAAGAAATAATAGAAACAAAAAATGGTAGCCTTTGCTCTGTAAGAACAGAAGAAAGGAAGGAAATGATTCAGGCTGCATGTGTAACCCACAAATGCTGTATCATGAGTTTGGA
This sequence comes from Psilopsiagon aurifrons, assembly GCA_025447955.1. NCBI lineage: Eukaryota > Metazoa > Chordata > Aves > Psittaciformes > Psittacidae > Psilopsiagon > Psilopsiagon aurifrons. The sequence goes on along the minus strand of JAOEHY010034848.1, from coordinate 13,585 downwards.
TAAATCTCTCCTGAATTCCCCCACAGCCTCTCACTGAGATACAATTAAGAATTTCTCTAATAGCTGCAATGTCTTTTCTTGATGTTTCATCTACTATCATCCTTAAATTCTTTGTTCCTCCGTTATAAGATGTAGTTCTTACTACCCTAAGCATGTGGCTGCACACTGAGTGAGACAAACTTAGCTGCACATGTGGTGCTCGGGGATTAGGGGTTGAAGGACAACCATTTAAAATCTATGGCTGCACACTAAAATCACAACAGGCTACTTGTTTGTTGCCAGAAAGGGTGAAGCGGACACCTCATTTAAAATCACAATTGTAGCGCACAACTGGACAAACTTAAGAAGTTGCAAAAAATGTTACCAAGATTTTAGACTGAGTTTAGGTAAAAGCTCTTTCCACCCACTTCCTCTGTAGCAGTCAACTGCTGTGATGGAACTGACACATCAGTTTTCTTAAGAAATAAAAGTGCTCTCAAATGAAAGCTTGTCTGACAAAATGAACTTTTAAATTGTCTTCCTAGCCATGCTGCTTGGCCAATAGTTAAATAAATGGAGGGACATTAAAGGCTCATGCTAGCCATTTTAACAAATAGCTAAACCTGTCAAAGGCACTGGCAATGTACATACCACAAAATGAGGTGGCGATTATATTACCACATTATTTAAATTACCACAAGACAGTATTAATGCAGGTGCTAGTCTAAAAGAAAAAACAAATGCATCAAACAAAAAAAATACCACAAAACAAAAAAGAACAAAAAATATTCTGAACCTTAGTAATATCCACCCTTCTCTGTTTGTAAAAGATATAGCTTGACTTTCATACACAAGAAATATCTTTTTCTTCACTAACCTGAAAGCCAAACACTCTGCTACAATGCTGTCATCAGGAAACAACAGTTAATAAACACATTTCAAGAGATCTGGAAATCTTATTATTCACTCTTTTTGCAATGTAACAGAAGACTAAAGTCCAGTAACGTTTTTAAAGGAGTTATGTTTATGAAAACACTACCAAATTCTAAAAAAAAAAAAAAAAAAAGCCAGGGTTGCACCTTTTTCTATCATGGTTAAATGGAAGAAAAACTAAAAATGAAGAGTCTCACTATCAAAAAACTTGCCAGCTGACTTTTGCCACGTTCTAGAGAGTTACAAAAAGGTATGTTATCTTGAACATTTTCTATATTCTTATAAACTACCACGAGCCTTAACTCATTTCCTGGTTTTCCTTAACTTAAGCAGCCATATGCATGTAAAACTGTAAAATTAACAGGCATATTAATAACTCAGTTGTAGTGCTGTGAAGAAACAAACCCCTCTATATGGTCCAGATAGCTCTATATGACCCAGATCCACTCAGCTGCTGCTTTCACCAGCACCAGGTAGCTGCATCTTCTCACCTTCATTAGACAGCTCCTAAGAAGCTGATTCGGAGAAAACTCCAGGAACAAACTTGCCAAAGAAGTTTTCGGTTGACAAGCAGTATTCTTTATTGTGGCGCTGGGAGACATGGGCAATAGCTCCTCCTAACGTGTGTCTCCGTGTCACTACACAAGCTGTCCTTATATGGCTGCTGGGCATACATGAGGCTACGTATGGATTACACCATTTTCCAGAAAGTTCCCCGCATGCATACAAAAATGTGGTGGTGGTCTCTGAGGGTCATTTACTCCTTCCAACAATCTTCATCACTGTTGGCAGCCTTCGAAGCACGGCAGTAGATGCTTATACCAGCTTAATTGGTTCGTTAACACAACAGACATAACAATCATCCTGTCATTCTACTTATCAGTTAGTTTAACTGCAGTTCATCCTGGACCTCTGCCATGCCAGATACTCCTTATCCTTACGTCCCATTCTTCTAGCCTGTTTTTCTAACACACATTTTCTTCTAAGGTCATAAAGGCCTAAAATTACAATGGTTTATCTTATACAAGAATTCTCAGCATGTTCTCTAGCTGTACTCTATTTATTTTTCTGTGAATCACGCACCTCAGCAATTTTCCACTGCTACTGTTACAAAGCCATCAAACTTAACATTACTTAAAATTAATTCTAAAGGTTTATATATTTCATTTTGTGATTTTGTGCCCCCCTTGTCTCAAAGCCAAGCTCTTCTTGCTTGGTTTACTGCTTTTCCTTGATGAAATTCTCCTCAGCACCTGCTTTTGTCTTAGGGGTCCTCATTAATGCTCCTTTCCTGATCACTCATCCCTCAGGAGTGCTGTCTATGATATAAACAGGCATCTTGTCTCTGCCACCTCCTAACAACACTTGCACTGGGTCTGGTCAGTAAAAGCAGTCACCAGTCATATCTTTTCAGAGGCAATGGCCAAAAGGCATCCTGCTGCTCACCCTCCTCACAGGCCAGATGCAAGAAATAAGATTTAACAATGTGTCTCAGCTCACCTCTCTTTCCAGTCTGGACCAACTTCCCATGTGTTTCTGACCTCTTTGTAAACATCCAAATAGCATTTTCATCATTCCCACGGTGGAATGACCATTTTATTCCCTCTCAGAGCAGACAGAGGTGCTCTCCACCCTGCCTCACCTCACCTGACTGAACCTCCTCCAAGCTTCCATGGCTGTTGTGCTGCACCAAGATGGCCCTGGCAGCTCCATGGTGAGGTGACAGTGAGTAACGGCCAAGGCCTCGCACCGCTCCTGGAGCTCCGACCGCCATCAGGGGAAATCCTGGTTTCACAGAAGGGCTGCTGTACCCCTTCTCCCAGATCTTACAGCAGAGCAGTTCACACTGGGACAACTACGACTGACCTCCATTTCCATCTGAAAATCATGCCTCTGATTATAAATATCCTTCAGTGTAGCTTCTATGCAGTCAGGCAAAAAAAATATTATAATAATAAACAATTCATAATAGTCATAAAGTTAGTCTTTTTCATGAAGTGAAAGTCAGTGAAGAAAGAAGCTAGGAAAAATGTAGACTACAAATATATCTCAGTAACCAGTAATGCTGTTTCTTTACATCCTCAGGAGTCTGCTACCTAAAAAAGAGGAAGAAAACAGATGGTATTTGGGGGTTTTCAAGTAGCATTTTGGCTACAAAATAAACTAGTTGTCTTTGTGGGAAGAGACTACAATTTCTGTGAGACTGGACTGCTCTTACAGCTCTGCCGAACACAGTGGGAATTGTAACCATGGTAGTAACACAACTCTCTTCTCTCTTTACTAGGTCACATCAATTGCATTTTGGACACACAGAGAAAACCCTCAAGACAAGTCTCCTTTCTTGCTGAAATAGCTGGACCAGCTTGGGGAGGTAGACAATGTGTTGACACTGCAGTATTAATTTTTGCACCAAGGGAAAAGGATGGATGTTCTCACTTTTTCTCTGGAGATTTAAGTGTGAAGTTGTATTGGGCAGTTTAAATAAGAGAAAGGGAAAAGCAACAGAGATGAGGCACAGACAGGAAGCAAAATTGACAAGGTAATTTACTATATACTCTTTGTGTTTCACATGATAGACCTCATCACTCTGTAATCAAGCTTTCAAATTTTCCCAGATGGACTTGAATACAAACTTGATATAAAGTGATTTTTATGCATGGATACTTTATTTTTGCTTTTTCTGCTGCCTATTAAAACTGGAGTGTGCTCTGTCCAAGGTCCAACCTACTGTCCTAGGCATAGATGAAACAAAAAAGTTAACACTTTCCAACATTAGCAGGCTTGAAAGGAAGTAACAGGGTAATACTAAAACCACTCAGTTCATTTCTCCCTGGATTAGACAGATTTTTCTGCAGGCTGACGTACTGTTTCCTGTAGCCATGCCACATTCTGTGTTGACCTTTCAATTTTTAGTCCTACCAGGAGAGTTAGTCTTGCTCAGCACGTGGGTAAGGGATCAAAAAGGCAGGAAAACTGGACTCTGTACTTCAGCAGATGGCACACTTCCCTCCTGAGTCATGGCCTGACCCAGGGCTGCCAGGCTGCGGTTTGGGGCATTTGGGCTGCAGGACTTGCCAGGTCTCAGGCAGCCTGTGCAAAGACAAACTGTTCCAGCCACTTGTGTCCTTGAAAATGTCCATATTTTGTTTGCAAAAGACAACCAAGAAAAAGATTGCCTCAGCTTGGGAGTCACCCAAATTGGGCAGATGGAATCATGTCACTTTGCTTACAAAGTTATTCACATCCCTCTAGGATTCAGCTAATCTTCCCTTTAGCCACAGACTGTAGTTGTGTTCTTCAAGAGATTTATTTTACAGAGTTAGACCCATTCATTTAGCTTCATGTTAACACTTTATTCAACTCTTCATGAACATAAGGAAAGATATTGTCAATATTTCTTTATTATAAATACTGGTTTCTAACCATAAATCTTTTTTTTTGTTTGTTTTATTTTGATAAGAGTGCTTTACTCCAGGGACATTTATCTACAGAAGTGGCACATGTAATATGTGCAAATTCAACAGGTTTGCATGCAATTTCGTTTTCCCAAAGCCATAGCAAGAATTGGTACCCCAAGTAATTTCCAATTTGAAAGCAAACTGACTGAGGTAAAAACTGTGTTTACAGAATGAAAGATGCAATGCATTTCATGTGACTGATTAAATTTCAGGAAGAGATCACAAATACAAGAAAACAAAATGCAACATAGAGAGGACTAACCAGAGAAGCCTGCACTTTTTACCGAAGACTGCTGTAAGATTTTCCCAAAGGCACAGGAACTCCGTAGCGTGGTGACATGACTTTCTTTCAGGTGCTGTCACAGAGCCAATGGATACACAGCCTTTTGTGCTCAAAATTTTATATCAATATTTAAGCTACAGGAATTTTTGGGCACCTCAGTAAATAAGAGGACACTATACATGTATCTCCGGATACTGAGCCAGCTCTCAGTGAACCAACTGAAATGAAGAAGGTTCAGCAAGAAGTCTTCAACACTTTAGGCCATTCTACAGTCAAGAGTCTCAGATTCTGCTGTTCCTATTCTATCACATGTTAAAGGAGAAATGTAAGGAACTAAAACCTAAGGCAGATTTCATTAGGAGCCTTCTGGCATGCCCCGGCAGAAGACAGTACTTGGAACTGATGCAAATGTCTGAAAAGATAGTCCTTTTTTAAAAAACCTCAACATTTTAAAGAGGAAAAAAATACTCTGAGTTTTAAGATTTTCAGTGTTCATCCCTGATCATAGAAACGGGCTTTCATGTAAAGTGGTAGCACCTCTGCAAAGATCAGAACTAGAAGCTACAGTGACTTTAAATGGTCTACTTGTGGAGAACCTTTTAATTTTTTCCTTTACTGTTTGCAATTAAAAAAATTATCAAAAAAATTATTAGGTATTCAATTTGAAGCTCTGCTTGGAAGTAATCATACATCATAGTACTTCTGATGGATTAATTATCAATTAAATATTTATGTATTGAGTTAGACATGTCAACAGAAGTACAAAACCCAAAATTGTTAAGACTATAGGTTTTCCCTATTAATTTTCACTGAATAAATGCAAAGCTGTATCATTGTTATAATCTTGGCTTTTATATTTCTTACAGTAAGTCTAAACTCTTGATTAAATTCCAAATGGGTGCACTGCAATTTCTTTCTGCTGCCTTTTTTTGCTGACAGATCTCAGAGTCTTTGTGGAGATAAAACCTTATTCTAAAAACAAAGCCACATACTGTGTTTTGTTCTTAAGTATTCGCCTTCTGCCAGAAATAGATCATGCTTCACACATGACTGTGATCTCATTAAACACCACTGTACTGTCTCACTTCATCCAGGAAAGCACAAACATGATGGAAATCTGTTTTTAAAAGCAAGTATTTCAGAAATTACCCATCAATAGCTAATATTAATTGCAAGTCCCTGCTGCACGTGCTACAGGTATTATTGAATTATTACTTTAATCTAATTTATTATGTTTAAAGTGTCTGTATAGGTTTCCCTCTCTGAAGTTACCTCACCTCATGACACAACTTGCATGTAATGCTTTAAAAAGAGTGTATGACTGCAATATCCATTGTAAGTCACTGCAGAGCGGCAATAGTGAATAGTGAAAGCTATCATCACAGCAAGTGTCAATGCAGTTGAGACAGACAGATCCAAAACAAAAATCTGAAATAAGTAAATTTGAATTGGATGAATGGCTTAAACACATACGTGTGCCAGAGAGGGCAGAACCAGAGAGGTTCTTTGCTGAGGAGAAAGTAGTTAAATCTGGAAATGAGCTCAAATTCAAAAGGAACTATTGTTTGTTTCAGCCATGGACTGAAGAAACTGGCTATATCTCAAACAGAACAGTGTGACTTCAAACCTTCATTCCAAAATTTATGTCTCAGTAGCCATATCTGTCACTCAGAATTTAATACAGCTAACAAACAGATAATTAGCAGTTTGTCTTTTCTCCTCCCATAGCATAATTGCATGGGTTACATGGTAACCTTCAATTCTGGGATATTAATCAGAAGAGCATTTAAAATTTCCCACAGAAAGCACTTTTAGCTATCTTTGGGGCTAATCATAAATTTTATTCTGCATTTGGAGAAACTGACTGATGCTCCAGTGCCATTTATCGTCTTATTTCATGGACAAGTGATTGTCCTAGGCAATTAAGCACCTCCAATACAGAGCCTGGTGAGAGCTGCTTCATTGTCAAATGTCTCTTTCACTGAGCAAATAATGTGGTGAAATATGAAAACCAGAAAATTTCCTTTGCTCAGAAGTGGTTTCCAACTCTTTTCCTGCTTTCATTTTTATTTTTATTTTTTGTTGTTAATGGCCTTTCACAACTTGCTACTGCTCTGAATGAAGTACTGATAGGTACCTCAGTCAAAATGCCAGTTTTCTAATCAGTGGTATGAATTATTTTACATTTTTTACCTGTTTTACAGTTGCTCTAAATTCTATTGGAAAGTTTCATAGGTGAGAGAAAATACTGTTACACCTGCAGAAGAAAGACCCTAGAAAGGTAGAAAAAGGCAACAGCATCAAAAATTGGAATAGGGAGGTGGTCTGGCAAGGGTAGCATCCCCAAAATATTTTTCCATGGCATGACATTTGGAGGCATTTTCCAGAAATTTTGTGTTAGATGATGCGTGTGAACACTCACTGCAACGCTGGGAAATTCCAGAGGGATTTGACATTGTAGTGGTGCTACAGATCCTTGGTTGAGTGGTTAGCAACTGTTCTGCTTCCAAAATGCTTCTAGTCTTAAAGGAGGGTAGGAAGGAGACTCGAGAAAAATTAGAGAAGTGATGGCCTTGGCAGAAAGTCTTCTCAAAATGAGACATTATACAGGAATCTGAGTAAATATCGACCCAGTCCTCAGTCATTAGCATTAGCCTCGCAACCCACTGTTATGCTCAGGGATGCATGGCTGTCCCTGATTACAGTCCATAAAGTCAGAACTCGGCTTCGCTCAGTTGGTAGAGGAAAAGTTGTTCTAGCTCTTTTCTTTACACACCTGCATTCCTAGGATGTGATCTAGGTTCTGCCAGTTTTCTACCTTTGCTAATTTTGTCATGAAAAGGACCCTTGCAATTTCATAGCCAGCTGCATGGGTAACAAGGGAACTGAGAGGTTCCTCATTCTTCCTCTGCACTTTGTGAGCTGCATAAGGAGCACCACTGATGGAGCCTACTAATTATACATGTTGAATATACACATATATTCTTTATGAACCAATGAGAATGAAATATGCATTTGCCTAACTATTGGCTTGTTAACTAAGCATTTTGACCGGCGTAGCTTTCACTTCGCATATGACCTAAAAAACCCCAAGATTACTAACCAAAACAACCTTATTCCACAATTCTATTTCTCTGGCCATGCATTTGGGAAAAATATCTCTTATTAGGTATCCAATTAAAACTCTTTCAGTTATTCCCTTACCCAGTAAAACACAGAGTCTCATTTCATTGTTCATAACCCACTGATGCTAATATCTAATAATTTCACAAACCATTTTTTCTATTTTTAGTTTTGATGTGAGATACCCAATTAAAAACTTTCCTGACCTCAGTGACTTAATGATGGTTCAGTAGTCTCACCCAGTTCAGACGCAGTCACTAACAGCCATAAGCCACATATTTCTGTGTATACCTGAAACTTTCCCTCAAAATTTAGCAGTAAAAATACAAGTCCATATCTACAAAAAGTGACAAATCCTGTCTTTTGCTTCAAACAAAAATATCACTTTCCATGGCTTTTCTTTAAGCTTGGGATTTTAATGAGACAGTTTTCAAAATATTGTTAACATGGAGACAGGGAGGACTACTTCTGTAATTATAACCTTTCCAGTTCCTTCAGAATAATTTTGTTAAACACTTTTCATGTGATTTGCTTCATTATCTGTTCATTTAAATCATCTTTGATGACACACCATTTAATTAGGTTTCTTGTGCAGGTACCGATGGTTAAACTTGTGCATTCAGCACATGCACTTTCATTTGACTAATGTGATAAATCTTATTCATGCCAGTGTCACCATCCATTACAATAATTAACAAGGCATCATACAGTTAAACTAAGTTTGCAAAATGTTGTTTATAAAAAATTTTTCTTTTACACCATTATTGGAGCTTTTATTGATGAGCTTTCTTGTATTCTATGATCCTAGTCATAAAGAAAGATTTACATGTCAACATAAGCTGTAAAAGGTTATCTGCCAAGAAGTAAGACAGTGTTCTCCTCTAGTCATAAATATGATTTCCTTTGCTGCAGTATTATTAATGTTGCATTTTCTCTTGATAGGAGATTTTACAGCCAAGAAAAGAAAGAAAATTGCTCAGTAGTTAATACCAAACATTTCTGTCACACACAAAAAAATCTCACATAATAACTTTCATATTTACTTTGACCTGCAGCAGAAGCATGTATTCACATCTTGTAAAATTTGCAGATAAATACGCATTCCTATGCCCACTGTCAAAATACATTGTTCATTAACTGAAAAAAATCTGCATAATATTTCAGAAAGGATGCTGGCTACTAAGATTAAGGGTACCGAAAAAAACCCTTCTGTGCTTCCATTACATTTTTTAACAGTTCCTCTTTCAAATTAAGTAAGATTTGCAGGGAAAAGTATAATTTACTTTCCTAGATCAGCTGATATAACTGTGAAAAAAGACAAGCTTTTAGCCTGAAAGCCCTTCTGATTCCCCAAGTCTGATTCTGATGGTACTGTCTTTCAGATATTTAGCTACTGCAAATCAACTGAGGTGTGAATGTCACCATTAGTAAGCATCAGTCCCTAAAAATCTATCATCAGTTTAGCCAAAACTAGACTAATTAGAACCGAAGCAATACTTTCCTTGCAGGTCATAGACTGCGTAGAGATCTGGTTTGTTACCTGCAACTGAAAATCCACAGCTTAATTCTTGTCAGACTCAGAATATAGACACATGTGGCAGTGAATTCTGCTAACTTCTTGAGCATTATTAAATAAATACAAGGCCTGCTGGTGGATCATGCTGCAGGACTATTTGTTGAAAGATAGCACAAGTTAGGTAACACTGAAGAGCATGACAGCATAAAACCCACCCTGTTTGACAGTCCACCTCTATTACTTAAAAGCAGTGACAGTTACATCTGGAAGCGTGCTTGGTGGATTTCCAACAGTGCCACCCCTACCACTACGTGAAGGAGCTGCTGTGCCCCTCTTGCAGTGGAGGTGAGGTACTGGATTGTGTAGTTTCCCAGAACTAATGACTAACCAGACCTTAGATTAAATAATTTTAGCCTAAAAGGCTTTGAAAAATACAGTGGAAGGAGGAGTGTCCATTTTCATCCAAAAGGCAGCTGTCGGAGGAGAATGAGGCACTCTGCACTTCTCTCTTCTTCTGTCCCCTTTCTCAACAGCATGCTGATGAGTAATCTTATCACAGAGTCAGGAGACCTATTTCAGAACTACAGTACCTATTTTCCAGAAGATTGCTTCCCCTACTGGGCTATGCCTCACTGTAAAATAGCTTTACTTTCAGATTTTCTACCTATAAGCTGCTCCACATTACAATAAAAAGCAAAACTGCTAGGAACACAGCAAAAAAAGAACAACTCTGTTCATGGTGGGTCTTTCCGCAAATGACTGTGTATCCAGTTACTGTTTTACAAATTATTACCTACAAGTGCTCTTAGATAGGCTTAGAAATGCATGGCTTTGATAAGAACAAAACAAGACGGTTGTGATTTAAGCCCAGCCAGTAACTCAGAACCATGCAGTTTCTTTCTCACTTCCCCTCATCTTTTCCCCTGGCTCCCAGAGGGGTGGGGAGGAGAATCAAAAAACTTTAAATCCCAGTGGTTGAGATAAGAACAGTCCAGTAACTAAGGGATAATACAAAACTACTGCTACCACCAATAATAATAATGATAAGGGAAATAACAAGGGAAGAGAATACAATTGCTCAGTACCCGCCGACCGATACCCAGGCTGACCGGAGCAGCAATTTGGGCTTTCTGGGTAATTCCCCCCAGTTTATATACTGGGTATGACATGCTGCAGTATGGAATACCCCTTTGGCTAGTTTGGGTCAGGTGTCCTGTCTCTGCTTCCTCCCAGCTTCTTGTGCTCCTCCTCACCGGCAGAGCATGAGACAGAAAAGTCCTTGATCACAGTAAGCATTATTTAGCAACAACTAAAAACATCAGTGTGTTGCCAGTGTTGTTCCCAGACTAAAGTCAAAAACATAGTGCTGCACCAGCTACTAAAAAGGAGAATAATGACTGCTACTGCTGAACTGAGGACACAGACATAGAGGAAGGCCTTTTAAACTCCTGCAGAACATCTGAGGGAAAAGAAATGAGAACGGCTAAAGGCTCTACGCTCCTTCAGTGTAACAAAGCTACTTAGTAGGTCAAGCTCATTGTTCAAAATTAAAGATCCCAATGAACAGACATGGCTCGCATGCATCCACCCCTCCTTCATGAAAAAAGGAAAAAAAAATATACTTTCATTTCAACTACACACCATGAGAAAATTTGGAGATCTCCCCCTTCTCTGTTTTTCAGGCTCTGTGACTACTGATGACTGCAGTGCTTCAGCATCATGAAATGTGAAGGTTCTAATAGCTGGTTTGAAGAAAGGTCTTAAAGAGTCTGTTGGTCATAGACAAGGACAACAAAGCTGAAGCAGCCCAAACTGAAGACAAAACCAGCCACCACTACATCTAAAATTCATAGGAAGGTTTCACAAAAGAAGCAATGATGGTTACAGCAGAACATGTAGAGGAGCTGGGCATTAAGTCCATGAATTCTGAATACTAATATTTCCAGAATGCTGTTTTGTACAGTTGAGTGAATCTGTAGTTAAAATGCATAAATATATATTCAAAATAAACAGAAAAGGTGCTTTGTACTCAAACCCTTTTTTCATCCTCTGCTTTGCTTCTCTGACAATAGTTTGCTCTACAGTCAGTATGCGTACATATAGCAAAAATTCTAATTAAAACTTTTGTGCTTTTAACATTTAAAATCATACTAAAAATATAAAAACATAAAAATAGCAGTAAATAAAAATAATTGAAAGTAGTAGATACATAAAGAAGGAAGAATAAGAATTGTCTGAAAGGTTGGATTTCATAGTTCATAACTTTTCAGCACTTAATTATGCAAATTATGTAATGTTGACACAGCTTTCTCAATGGAGTGTGTATTTCTGCTATTAGACTAATTTTTTATATCTGCTTCTTTTACATTCTCTTTGTACTCCCTGTCCTCTGCATAAAACATTTAAGTGTAGGATCAAAACTAGAAATCACTTTATATAGACTTAAAAAATCCAATGCTTAGAGAAAAAGAATTATAAAAATGTGCTATGTAAAGTTTATGTTCTATGTAAACAAGCAGCTATTATCTGTACTCATACAAATTTTCAAGGACAAAAGCACAACTTGTCTTTTCTTTAATCTGTGCATTTTATTGCAGTTTGAGAAAAGAAAAATCTGTTATGCTGTGGTAAAAACAAACATTTCAGCATTATATTTTATATATGAAATAAAGTGGCAAAGCTTAAGGGTTTTGGTCTTTTTCTGCCTTTATCTAGATTATTTTAATCCAGTGTTATTCTCCCTCAGGGTAATTATTGTTTTCTTGGCTGGTCTCTCTCTCATTCCAATATATTTGGTTATGTCATGGAGTTTGTACTTAAACCAGTTTTCCTACATTGTCAGCAGCAACAGCAAAACATCAGTGTCTTATTTCAAATATTTGACTTTTTTTTATATTTAATTCTTTAATATAGTTTTCTAGTTCTCAGGAATATTTTTTTGCATTCAATCATTTGTGTAAAAATAATTGTTCACTGTCTGTTGAAACACATTTTAAAATATAGGAATACATGGATTATCCCACGTAATTCATCTTGCCTCCCCCACTTTTATCTCCTTCCCCTCACATCACAGCCACATCACCACTTAAGTCTCTGTTCCCAAGAGCAGGTCAATTAATTACTAGGATTCCACTTACAGCTCCCATCCCTCCTAAAAAATCCTCTTAAAAATCCCTTCCCTGTTGTTTAATCTGATCTTTTTGGCAAGAAGCATACCACAGAGTACCTAAAAGCTATTGAAACACTGCAGAAAGACCAAGTAAAAGAGAAAAAAAAAAAAAAGATCTGCGTATGAATGAACAACTTCCTGTTAGGATACACATTAAAAAGGGATATTTTTTGTTACTTCTAATCAGGAGCATGAACTGAAATAACACTCAAGAAATACAAAATTTAAATATAATATATGCAAATTTAATCTGTACGCTTTGTTAGAACACAGCAGTACAGTTTTGTTACTAAGGAAGGCTAAAAATAGTGTATAAGTAGTGTTCATGTGTAAGGGGAAAACTGAAATACAAAACTAATACCAATTTCAGATGTGGGCTAGAACTGCTTCTGTTAATATGAAACAGTTAACACTGAATGCTCTGGAAAATTAGGTAAATCAAGAGGATTATGTTTTTGTTTTGGTTTGGTTTTTTTGCTTTCCTAAAGCTCCACAGAGTAGCAATGAAAAGCAATTATAAAAACATACAGGCAAGTGTGCCCTGCCACACTTACCATGCCTCAATTACTTTCAGTCACTGCTAAAGGAATCCCAGGCAGCTATACAGGAATATGAGAGAAATCAACCACTAGACAAGCACAGAGAAACACTGGAGGTTGTATGCTTGTGCACTGGATTCCTTAAAATGGATTATTGTGGTTAGTTCAGTACTTAAATAATTGCATAGAAATTAATAACAAAGAACAAGTAGGAGAGCTCTCCAAATTAATCATACATTGCAAGTGCTTGAAGCAAAGGCTTTCCATTTTAGTTTCTCTATCCTTGATTTTTGTCATAGCAACAGTTGAGTATTATTGCAACAAGACTTCTCAAAGACTAATGAGATGAATTCAGACAGTAACAGGATCAAAGAAGGGCTACCATAACAAGCAGAAGGACAAAGAACTTAAGATACAAGAAGAAACTAAGTTTATTTAGTCTCACAAAGAGAGATGAGATGCAGTTGCTGTTTATCAATACTTCAGGACAGTAAGTAAAAGAAAAAGAACTGCTTAAGGTAATGCATGATACAATTATGTGAAGGCAAAAAAAAAAAAAAAAAAAAATCACCCAACCAAAAAAAA
>JAOEHY010034847.1:16363-35576 GCA_025447955.1 Psilopsiagon aurifrons | reverse complement strand
GAATAGGAGGGAAGGCCACTGGCAGAGCCATGGCGCTGATTCCATGTGGAAGTTGGCAATGAACTTATTCTAAGTGGTAAAAGGAATTCAGCTTAAAAGCTACCTCCTGGAGCTCTGTTTTGGCAAGAAAACAGGCCAGTTTGTCCCATTTGCTGTGGTTTGGGGCTGAGTTCTGCACTGGAACAACAGCTCTTTGCAATAGTTCCACTTGCCAAAGGGAGAGGGGGGCTTTATGCGTGAGGCTGAGACTCTCTTTCTTAGCACCAAATGGGCTTCTAAGCTACAATTGACTCAGAGCCAGGTTGGAGGCCACTTTTGCTCTGGGTTTCCTCAGCCAGTGGCCCTGCCGACCATTCCCCACTTGCAAACAAGGCTGTTAGCACTCAGAAGCCTGCCTCCTGCTCCCACCTGCATGGGACCGGTGGGGACAGGACCAAGCCCAGCGTTGCTCTGTTAAGACTAAGCAGTGAGTTGCTGTAAACGTCAAGATATATCTGTGACTAAGCAAGGCCAATGATGGTGTCTCAGGCACACAGCTGAGCATGCAGCTTATGCAGGCTCAAGAGGACAGAAAAGCCACGTTCCTTCCTCCAAAACACACAGAATGGGTTTTGTCACAGCTGGGATCTTCCGTTTGAGCCTTTTCATGGTTTGGGAGCACCACAGCCCTGAGCATCCCTGGCCAACACATGACCAAATGTAGGCTTTTAATGGAGCCAGGTCAGCAGGGTGTTAAATCCTTGATCGTGATCTTGAATGTAGATCCCTTTCAGAGAGGAACAGAATCTAAACTGGTTTTACCCCTTTGCCTTAGTTTGGAAAGGCTGCTCCATCCCCAAGCTCTAGAGAGTGGCATTACAACAACTGTTAGATGATGGGATGAATTCAGTGTTCAAGGCTGGGTTGGATGGGGCTTGGAGCAATCTCCTCTAGTGGAAGGTGTACTGCCTGTGGGAGGTTGGAACTGGATGATCTCTAAGGTCTCTTCCAACCCAAAGCAGTCTAAGGTTCTAGGACCACTGTAAATCCCATGAAGTATGAAGACCCAACCCCCCGCAGAGGCTCCATAGAGAATGCCTTTGCTTTTACCCTCCCTTCAAGCAAAAAGGATGCTGTGCTGCTGAACACCAACCCAAGAGCAGTGTGCCTCTTTAGATCCTTACAGATACCCATACGGTGCTTTACTCCATTCATCATGGGAAGCAAAAACCTGTCATGTCCTCATGGAATCTGGTCACTTGGAACACGTTGAATTTATGCAGCATAGAACAGAGAGAAGGAACATGGCTTTTGTGTGCAGATGGACAAAAACACATGCACGTTTCATAGCATTACTGTCAAACTTCCTGAATCATTTCAGAGCAGAGCAAGCTCTTGAGAATGCAGATTACTATGGAGTAGAGAAAAGCAAAGAACTACATTTGGCGTTGCCTTTGCAAAGGCATTTCAAATCTCTGGATTGCACTGGTTGTATGGGGCAGCATCACTTTAAGTCAAACCAAAGGGGGAGGAATTGGGTTTAGGTGACTAACAGGGCTCTGGTTGTAACTGTCTACCAATTTGGGTGGAAATCCCCACTCTAAGCATGAGAATTCTGTGATTTTGCACTAGAAATCACAGCTTTCTCTCTGGCACGGCTTAGAAATAGCTTTTAACAGCTCCAGCTTTAGTGCTGGGCCTTTT
Source organism: Psilopsiagon aurifrons (assembly GCA_025447955.1). Classification (NCBI taxonomy): domain Eukaryota; kingdom Metazoa; phylum Chordata; class Aves; order Psittaciformes; family Psittacidae; genus Psilopsiagon; species Psilopsiagon aurifrons. The sequence goes on along the minus strand of JAOEHY010034847.1, from coordinate 33,893 downwards.
CCTTTGTGACCATACTCATAGGGGGGACCTGACCCCAGCCGAGCAACAGCTCTGGCTTTGCATCCATGGGCCTGCATTAGTGAATGGAGTTTAGAATGAAGCTAACTGACACCAAGAAATAAGAGCAGCATAACATTAGGGAAGAGAAAACCCTCTTTGGATCTGTTCTATCATTTATTCCTGTGGCTTCCTATGGGATTGGTGGATTCCTCGTTAGCTCCTTGCCTCTCTCACCCTGTATTTCGTGCCACAGCAGATTCAAAGGAGAGGTGGAATTGCTCCTAAGGTAAAATTGTGACTGCTATTCCCTTCCCTTTTAATGCATCATTTTCTCTCTTCTCTCCATTGGGAGCTAACTGGGATTTAGCACTAAAGAACCTACATGATTGTTCTAAGAGAGAGTGGGAAACCCACTAATATATCATACCCTTCACTTTTTGCATGTTCTAGCCGATTTCAACCCCAAGTGGGAAAAGAAGGCACCAAAATAGAGACCATCAATGGCAAAGCAGTGAGACACTGCAGCAATTTCTGATCCCCAATTGCTGTCTCCCAATTTGAGGAAAGCTGGTTAAGTTCAATGCTTTGCTTGTGCTTCGGTGCTAGTTCCACAGTGACAGGACAAGGGGACCATAAAGCATGGTAAGAGGGAGGGAGTGGAAAGGAAAAGCTTCACTATCAGACAAGGCTTCCAGTCGCCACCAGACTGGACCGAGAACAACAAGGTGCAACAAGAGGAATTCAACCAAAGCCTTTTTTCAATGAGCTGAGCTCCCCACCAGTCCCTTCCTGAAGGCCTGAGGGATCCAAGGAAGGAAGGAAGCAGCCTTTTACCCCCTTGCAGGCAGATTGCCCTTTTAAAACCCCCTCAGATATGGTCTTTGAATCCAATTCCACCAGCGGCCAACACGATGAGGGGCTGGAGACACTGAGGTGGTTCCAATTCTGCTTCTTTGCACCTGGTGATTCTCCCTAGGTAGAAGAAGTTACAGCTCAGAAGCCCCCTCGGATGCTAGAGGTAAAAGCCAGGCTAAATGAGAACAGCCAAGTGTTAACATCATCTACGAATGGCATGTGGTTTGGGCCAGAACTGAATGTAATGAGGCAGCTGAATGCATCTCCCTTTCTTAAGAGGGGAGGGTGCAGCGGTGGGCAGGGTGAGGGGACATCCACGGTGGGTGATCGAGTCAGCAGCTGCATCATGATTCTCTTTGGAATTTGGGGCTTTTTCCACCAGTTTTGATCAGTTCTAGCATGCTTAAAAAAGAAACGCTTCACAGGCATGCAGAAGGATCAGCTGCTAATGGCATCTTACCCTCATCCCCTCAAATCGGGACAACGCTCTTAAAGGCCTCAAAGCTCTTAGTGTCCTAAGGGACTTTATGGCACCTAGTTCCGAGTAGCCCAGGGCATTAGCTATAAGGCTGACTAAAGAGACCTACACAGAAAATAGAAACAAAGGCAAAAAAAAAAGAAACAGAAAAGAAAAGAGAAAAAAAAAAAAAGAAAGAAAATAAAGAAAGAAAAAGGGAAACAAAACACAAAAGGTTCCAGACTGTTAGAATGAGTCCCCTAGCACTGCTTGCCCCAGAATAAATCCCGAAGACATGCCACCAGCTGCCTACTTCACTTGACTGAAAGGACCTGGAAGGAAATAATGCGGTTGAGAGAGGCATAAGAAAAGAACAGAGAGGGGAAAGATAAGTGAGAGGCAGAGACACAGACGGAGAAGGGGTCTGTCGGAAGGAAGAGCCCAAACGATGACAAAAACCTTACCCTCGCCCTTTACTGTCTGCAGGATCCCAGCGGCTCCCATTAAACTTAAGCCAGACAAATGTTAAAGGTACCTATGAGAAAGAATACAGATAAATACACACACTGCACAAACTGCCCTCAACTCGCATAGCAAAGCCACCGTGTCCACAGAGCGGGGCTGCTCCAGCCATGGCCATGGCCTTCGGGGACGGGACTCGTGAGAAACCTCAGCACTGAGTGATGGGGCAGCTCATTCCAACTGTTCCTGTCTGGAAACCTCCGGATGGGCTCTGGATTCTCTGCCTGTAACACACAGCAAGTGTCCTGCACTCGCTGGAAGGTCTGGTGCCATTTGTGAGCATCGCAGGATGAGGATGGAGAAAAGCCCACGTTAAACATGGGCAGAATGAGGTGCGCAGCCACCACGGGGTTGCTCATACACTGAAACCACAACACAGCTGGGGACAGCCTCCTGGATCAGCTTTGAACCACAAAGACAACACATTTTCTTTAGCAGCCTGGTGTTAGATTTGGGCTCTTATGAATTACCCGATAGCCTTTAACCAGGGGCCTGCAGGATTAAACCCTGCTGTACCAAAAGCCTGGAACTTGAAGCCATCTACTTTTAGCCCTGGCACATGCGGTCCATTCCCCACATGAGCCAACTCTTTAGGTTAGACCAGCCATGACCTGACCATATGGTAATAGTATCTCCAGGCACCATTTATTAGCAGCTCGCTATCTTCTGGTTTTGGCTACTATCACATTACAGACACAGATAAAAAACAGGTATGTCAACCTTCTTTTAAGGGAAAAAAAAGAAGACATCAATATACAGCAACAAATAATGGAAAAACATGAAACCTCCTCCTGTAAAAGGTGGCTTTTAGCTGAATTATCAGAATAGACACTTCCTATTTATCACTCTTGTCTAGAAAAGGATATTGGGATAATAACGAGAAAGAATCACATGGACAATTGTTATTCCACACATAGTCCACAACCACATTTCAAATGCATAAGCATCTGGGAAAAGGTAGAGATTTCCTCTTGTTTTACTGGTGGTGCACCAGACTTTTGCTGTCTTCACACAAGTGGCCAAACCACGTGGCAACTTATGGCAATGTGGCTCCGTGTTTTGCCACGTGGGTTTAAAATGACACTGATTTAAGCCAGGGGTGTCCCAAAGGTTCACAGCAAAGCCTTTGGGAAGCAGAATCAGGCTACGCAGGAAGGGACCAAGCCCCCAGCAACACCAGGATGTTAAAGTCCCGGTCCCAGCTTTCAAAATACAGAGGGATGGGCTATAAGATCCATATAGAGAGAAACGCAGTGATTTACCCTGTACATATAATACAGGGTCCAGGCTTCACTGAATCCTCATTTTTAGAGCTTCTTCCCCTTGGGATAATGCCTCGCTCCAAAGTAGGAAACAAACACAAGGGCAGTGAAGTGACTAAAGGCCGTTTGAGCTTTCATGGGCTCTCTGCAGTATTATTCTCTGGGGACACTCTGACAGGAGACACAGCAGGCACCGATGGCAGACAAAAGGAATTCCAGATTGACTGAAAAGCAGAAGCCTTCATTATTACCCAGCAAAAGACTTTGTCTTCACAAATAGACCCAGCAAGCTTTGGGAATCAGAGGAGGAGGTATTTGACAATGCTAGCAAACCTGAAAAATAACATTCAAGAGGGTTGTTATGACGCAAAGGCTATTGGCTATTAGTCACGGCTGCCACCCTGCCTTCAATTGAACCCCAGCCACAGCACGTTAGCAAAGTGGTTATAAAGCGTGATTTAACAGGTACAGACACACGTGTTCTCTCCCTGGCAATGCACTACCTGCCTGGGAAGCTCTTCCTCTTTACTCCAAATGCTTGGGAAGAAAATGAAACTGCACTTTGTTCCCAGCACCTGGAACTGGACTCACAACACGGGGCCATAAGGGCTGTGAATGGTGCTTTTGTGCTCAGCTGCCGGCTGCCTTTTAATAGAGTGCAGGAGATGGTATCTCACATTAGTTCCCATGTTAGCACTTGTGCTTCACCTTAAGGCAGCGAAAGAGATAGAGGGTTATTTTCAGCAGGGAACAGTCACTGCTTCAAGACGTGTGTTAAGGGAGCAGAGAGGACTGGGAAAAGAAAGGGATAAATGTGGTTTTCCATAGGACATGCAGACACTTCTGCCCTGGAATTCCAAGCACAGCTCCTCCACCGACTCCAAAATATTCCCAGAGGGATAATGTCACTGAACAGCAACTCGGTTTAACTGGATCATATTCAAAAGGCTTCAAAGGAGAAGCTTGGACAATTCATGTTTTGCTACTTTCTCTTAGGGCATTCACTAAAGGCACTGATGCACAACTGAGTGTGATGAACACTTTAATGCAATCCCAGTATTTGGGAGTCTGAAGTTCCTCGTTTTGCAGTTCTTTGGACTTTGAGTCCTACCAAATTCCAGCATTTTTTGCTGCTGACAGCATAAATTCCATTCATTTTGAATGCCCTCAGTGCACTTCAAGGCTCTGTGCTCAATGTTCAGAACAACCGAGCTTGGCAGGTGGTGGGATGGGAAGATTTTGCCTGCCTCATCATTCCCCCAGCCTTAAGAACACAAGCAAATGACTACAGAAAGAGGGTGGCACCAAGGAATACCACGTCTGACCAAGCTCTTCCACTCTTAACACCTTCCAGTAGCTCAAGATGTGCTCAAACCTCTCTGAAATGGTAAAACAGCACAAGAGCCAAGGGCTGGAAAACCCTCCTTTGCCTCTGCGGGCTCAATAGGACCCCAAGAGATATCTGGGATTGGATCCATATAAAGTGGATGATTCAGTCAGGACATTCCTCAGGAGAAAACGTTACCCCGGCATTCTGCTAACTAATTCCAAGCAGCAAGAAAGGAGGAGGAGAGGATACATACAGCCACAATGAGGAAATCCAGCCAGCACCAGGCGTTGGTGAAGAACTTGACAAATCCATAAGCACACCACTTCAGCAACATCTCCAGGATGAAGATGTACGTGAAGACCTTGTCTGCGTACTCCAGGATGGTCCGGATGGTCTTCCTCTGTTCTATGTAAATATCCTCAAAAGCCTGGGAAACAACCAGGTTCTCATTTCAGGCAGGGTTTATTCCCTCGTTCAGTGCTGTTTCCCAGCAGCTTATTCAAACAGCCCCAAGATAAGCAGCACAATTACATCTTCACACGGCACACCTGATGTAGCAGCTGCCACACTCCTCAGTAGATGTCAAACCAGAGTAAACCACCCCAAAAATGAAGTCCTGACTAAAGGATACAAGAACAACTCTGCCGTGTAGGGATGGGAGCACAACCTTTCCAGCTAAACCAGTTCAGCGACTGGTACCATACTGCAACAGCTTTCTCTGCAGCTCAGCACGTCCAAAAGGGCTGAGCTTGGTGGCAATCAGACTGTTACCCATATTAGTGAATGGAGAGGAAGCCAGGTCACTGCTGTCTCTTACATATTGGTGTGGACTTTGGTCCTAAAGCTCCTAATGGCTGCTTGATGTTGGTTGTTCTATAACCCCACTAACGAATAGTGTGCAAACACACAGAGGGAGGAACGGTTTGGATCTATGGAAGCACCAGGTCAAGTGGTTCCACAACGATGGGAAAGGGAAGAAGGGCAAATGTGCAAATGGGACCTGACTGATTCTGCCTTAGCCCAAAGCCACCCGTTTCCAGGAGCAGAACCTGCCTTGTACTCACCAGAGCACCGCTGCTCAGGAGGATCATGAAGATGATGAAGGTCTCAAACCAGTTGTGTTCCACGATGAGGAAACAAGTCTTCCTCAAGGTCCACCAAGACTTCCCCAGCCCTTCCTCAATATTGACCTGGCAACACTTGCAGCGCTGTGTGCACCCTGCAATGGGGACAGTGCACAGAGCAGGATGAGCCCAAATGTGGTTAGGGAACATGGTAAGAACATAAAGTTGCCATTGTCTAGAAGCCGTTTTGATGCCAACAATATAAAATATGCTGAGTTTCAGTCCAAACTCTTATTCTTTAGGATCTGATGATTACTTCCACCACTTCTGCATGTGGGCACCTGAACTAACATCATTTTGTGATTGTATTTGGTGAGGTTTCCATGACAGCAGACAAATAGAGAACTCGCTGATAACATAATCTCAAGCCATTTAGAGTACCTTTGCCATGGGAATACCTGTAATGGATCAGTTGCTGAAAGACATTAAGGCCAGCGACAGAAGAGGGAAGAAAAACCTGATCTGAAGCCAAATTCTTCTGCTTCCAAGTACTCACAGTATCAGTTGTACACGAGATCAATTTGCCCTACCTATAGGTCATCTACACCCTTGCAATGCAACTACATCTCCAAGCTTACCTTCTGTGAAGCAAGCATCTGGGTCCAGATACTCCTCTGGGGCCTCCACAGGGACTTCTTCCACTTCAGGCTTGATGTCAATGGTGCTTCCTTCAGAGGAGCTGGTTTCATCCAGTTTCTTGAACACAAAACCAAAGCCAAGCCAATCCCTCATTAGTTCCCCCCAAAACATCCAATCTCATGAGGACTCAGCCATTTGTTCACCAGAGTTACTGGAACAAGAGCTGCTTCCTCACTCCAGCTCACTGAGATCCTGACTCAGCTTCCACCTCATGTTAACAGGAGTATGAAGTATTTCTAGCCTATATATTTAATAGCATTTACACTCTATAGAAGAAGTATATAGAGAACATATATTTAACAGCACTGGTGGCTCTCCATAGAGCAAGCAGCATGAGAAACTTGTGCCTTGAGTGCAAAGACAACATCACAACATAGAACCAGAAGGTTTGTGCTGGAACTATGTAGGTCTCCCTCCTGAGATGCCTCCAGCCCCGCACACCAGCAATGAATGACCACAGTGCATAGGGAGCATCTCCTCCTACCTCTTTGCTGCCATCAGGATCTGTATCACTGCTGAAATCTTCTGTGTTGTGATTTTCAAAGTCCGATTCACCTACAGCAATAGGTACCCGGACAGTGAGATTGGGGTTATTGATGAAGGACATGTGATCTTCATCTATTATGTACTTCTCCACACTGCTCCCAATTCCACTTGTGGTGCCATTGCCATTCTTCTGATAATCAATGTCTCTGTTGATATCAGCCCCTGTGTGGTTAGCGATGCAGTTTACCTTCTTGTCATACAACTCATCCAAGGGTTTGACCTCATCTGCCTCCCTCTGCTTGAAATGAGCCTGCATGAACTCACGCACTTTCGCCTTGATCCAGGCAATGCCCTTCTTGATGCGGATAACAGAGATCTGCAGGTTGTTCATCTCCCCATCATCATCTGTTGCTGCTAAGTTGTCGGCGCTGAAGGAACTCAGGAGCAAGGCTAAGAAGAGGTTCAGCACCTGGAAGAGAAGAGGGTGAGCTTGGCAGAGCTGGCCCAGGAGCATTCAGCCACCCAAGTCCTGCTGCTGTTAAGAAGGAAATGGGCCAGACTAGGTTAGGAGTGATAGCTCCTTGCCCACATCTAGTGACAGCTCCCTTGGTGAGACAAATCCTCCCCGAGCCAGCTCACAACACTGCTCTGAAGGCACACAACTGTTCACACTACTTCACTTGCTTCCATAGGCTTTTCTTCCCAGCATTTCAGACCAGAAGGAAGCAGCCTGAGCTAAGTCCAACCTCCCACACAGCGGGCCCTGCAGCTTCACCAGCCCATCCCTGCACACATCCAAACCTCATGACTGAGCTGGTGGGCAGATTCTAGAAGGAACTTCCAGCCCCATTTTAACACTTCAGGACCTTCCCCTGTATCCCAAATTACTGCCGTTTGGAAAGGCAGCTTTGGCTTCTTTTATGCCCTGTAACTGAGGGGTTGCATCCCCAGCTTTTAGTGCTTGGATGTGTTATTCTTGGGTAACTAAAGCCCATCAAGCAAAACACATCCTCAACGTTGTGCTACCAAAGGCAACAGGCCCATAGGTTGAAGGCCATGAAGGACCCCAACAGAGCCAGAACAGCCTCCCAAATCATGACTCCCTATCTGTGGTCTCCCCATGTCCTACCCCACCCGGAGGCAACCAACAAAGCCCATCAGTAACCATTTACTGACCACTAAGTTGCCGATGACCATGACCATCATGAAGACAATCAAGCACATGGCCTGTCCCGCTACTTCCATACAATCCCACATGGTCTCAATCCATTCCCCACACAACACACGGAAGACAATAAGGAAGGAGTGGAAGAAATCGTGCATGTGCCAGCGGGGTAGCTCACACTCCGGATTGATCTTGCAGACACACTCCTTGTAGCTTTTGCCGAAGAGCTGCATTCCCACCACGGCAAAGATGAACACGATGATGGCAAGCACCAAGGTCAAGTTCCCCAAGGCACCCACTGAGTTACCGATGATTTTGATCAGCATGTTCAGAGTGGGCCAAGACTTGGCCAGTTTGAAGACTCGCAGCTACAAAAAACCCAGAAAACACAACCAAAAAGGACACTGAGTGGAGCTGCACCTGAACCAGAGAGGAAAAGCAGGCAGAGCTTCCTACACGGCAACCACCTCGTGCGCTAGGAACACGTAAGCCCGTGCCTCTGGCTGTCCTGGCATAGCCCGACCCCGCAATCAAGGGTGGATTTCACTTGGAGAGAGGGTTTCTGGAGCCGGGTGCAAGTGGGAGCGCGGTGCTCTCAGAACATCTGCCCCCAAGTGGGCTTCTCTGCACCCAACCGTCCAACCTTGAGGCTTTCAAGAGCTCCTTCACTGACAGCACCATTTAAAGCACATAAAGGCTGCAGCTATTGAGCACTTTTATTCTATTGTACCATAGAAACTACCACGTTTTATCACATGAAAGAAGAGGCGCTTCCTGACGTGGTCTCTCTCTATTCATAGTCTACCCCGAGATACCTCCCAAGTCATCCCTCACTGCCTAAATGCAGCTCAGAGCTCACGAGGAGCAGTTGTGAAGAAGAGATTGACACCATTGCATCTCTGCCCTTCCCCAAACCAGGAAACAAGGGGGCTTTGCCTTTTCTTATGGAAAGAAAGCTTTCTAATAGCTCCGAGACAGTAACATTCCAAAAGAAGTGGAACATGGAATACCAATCGGAAAGATCGCAGCACAGAAAGTCCTTCCACATCTGCCAGACCCAGTTCCATTAAACTGAGGGAGACAATAAATCCATCAAAGATGTTCCAGCCTTCTTGGAAATAATAGTAGGGATCCATGGCAATGAGCTTCAGGAACATTTCTGCGGTGAAAATTCCAGTGAAAACCTGGAATGGGGAGAAGAGACAAAGAACAAAGATCCATTTCTGTTCACATCCTGACCTTCAGGCTCAGCATCAGCCACTGAGCCAGCTCAAACATGCAGCCCATGCAATGGAGCAACACTCCTTCCAATCTAAGTCTACATGAACAAGCAGCATATCCCAGGAGAAGCAGATCTGTAGGGAATATTTCCCCATGCTAGCTTACCAGATTCCCTACGGAGAGCACATGTTCAAACTCTGGGGTCATGGGATGGTGCTCCATGGCCATGAACAACGTGTTCAGCACAATACAGATGGTGATGGCCAAGTCAACAAATGGATCCATGACAATTAAGTTCACTATCTCCTTCAGCTTCATCCAGTACGGGTGGCATTCCCAGATCAGGAACGTGTTGGCAAACTTGTACCAGCAAGGGGGACACTTCCTCTGGGACTCTTCCAGCTCTACAGTTACAAAACAGAACAGCAACAGGGCTCAATGTCCACCTCAGAGGCTGCTGGATCTCTGGGGCACGCGGATCTCGTGAGCATCTTAAATGAAGAGCTATATTTAACTCAGGACCCAGCATGGGACAAGGGCTGAAATCAAAGCTACGGACTCCAATCTGCCTTCCGTGCCAGCTCTTACATGAGTGGAAGGAATCCTGTGCTGAATGCTGCTCTACAAGAGGAAACACATGACAGAACGCTGCAAAGGATTCCAAAGAGGAATAACCGGCTCAACCACACAGATCAAACAGGATGCTGGGTCCGCTTCTTTCCCAAGTGCTTATGGAGCACAATCAGCTCCCCCCCTTTAGTCCTCCACTCGCAGTGCCCCCATTCAGGCTCTCCAGCTGGAGTTTCCTCTTTTCTATGGAGAGGGAAGGGACCACTGCGTTCTCCTCCCCATTGGCTCTCTGGTTGCTCGGGATTTAGTTGCCTTGGAGTTGCTGAAGTTAAAAGAGAGGGATCGTAGCACTGGAGCCTGTAGGCGTTTGCGCAGGAGGGAAGCAGCAGCAGAACCCTGCTCTGTTTCTAAGTATATTTGGTTTCCCTACAGCGTTACTGCAGGAGACAGCAGGAATTCGAGCTCATCACCCTCATATGCTCAGGAATTCTTGCTCCTGCATAACAGAGCTGGAATCTCAGCCCCATGTGCTGTCCAGTTCAGATGTGCCAGCATCCTGACGTCCCTTTTGCTGCTGTCACATCTCAGACCATTCCCTCCCATGGATGTAAGCAAAGGGTCTCTCCAGTCCTTGGGAGACTGCAGGAGACAGAACATCTGTATCAGACATCATCTTACTCCCATCATCTCCACACTCATCAGTGTGAAATGATACCTCTTTACCTCCATATCCACACAATTGAGAGGCAAATGAAGTCCAACAAACACCTCTGCATCAATAATGCCTCCAACGAAGCAGGCTGAGGCAACTTAAAGGTATGAATGAGCAGGGACAGCTAAATCCTGTGGGACAGAGGGACAACCGCACAGCTCCAGGGAACCCAGCACTGTGAGGAACACCCAGCTGATGGGTTCTGTCTTCCTACATCACACCACGAGAGGGCAATCGCTACAAACACACTGGAAACCACCCAAGGCAGCTCCTCAAGTCACACCTACCCTCCACAAGGGTGTTTGTCAACCCGGTCATGACACTGTTGGTTCGGTCTTTCCTTCCGTAGGATGCGTTCACCTGATCCATGGAGACCAAGAGGGAGCCACCGGGTTTCTTCCTGATTTCGATTTCAGTGGTACCCTGCAAAACCCACAGGATCAATACAAACTCCTGCTCTTCCCGGTATTTCACGTGCTCCTGGCCTAGAAATAAGGCACGTGTGCCCAAGAGAGAGAAACGTGGCTGTTCCTGCTATCCTTCTTTCCCTAAGTGATGTACCTGGACACAGAGTGAGCAAAAATGCTGCTAAGTAATACTTCTCCTTTACACATGCATCACTCCCACCACATCCGTGCCAGAAAGAGAATTAAATACTGAAGGAAAGCATTACATGAAGGTGCTACCTAGGGAAGAGAACAATGGGGAGCAAGTGATGCTGAACAGAGGTCAAACAGGCTCCTATTGGCAGTCCTTTCACTCAGGACTCCATTCCAAGCCTTTCCTTCCCAGGGGGAAGAAGAAGGTGGGTTGGTTGTTAACTTTGAGGAGGGAAGAGGGAGGAAGTTACAGCACAGGGTGCTTAATTCAGCACAGGCTTTAGAATCTGTGGTCACAGAATGAATCATAGAATCATGGAATGGTTTGGGTTGGAAAGGACCTTAAGATGCTCTAGTTCCAAGCCCCTGCCACGGGCAGGGACACCTCACACCAGACTGTGATACCCAAAGCTCTGAGCAACTCATTCCACCAGGTTCACGGCACACAGGAGGAGAGAACAAACCACCCTGCCTGCGCTACCTCCTCATTGCCCTTACACTGCCATGGGCAGCCTTATCTATGTTCACCTCAGGCAGAAGGCGTCCCCCGGGCATGCTGGAGGGGGGACCCCCGATGAGGGACACCACGCCATTGCAATCCACCGTGCTGTTCCTCTTCACGCTGCGCCGCAGGGTGGGGAAGATGCGGGAGGATCGGCTGCCTTGGCTGTAGCCGCTGTAGCCACTGTAGCTGCTCCGGCGGTCCCGGCCGCGGATGGGGATGAAGAGGGAATCCCTTCTGCCTTCGCTCTCCTCCACTGTGCTGTGCTCATCGTCAGCAAACTCATTCTCGGAGCCCGGGTCCCGGAATCGGCCCTTGTAGCTGAAGATGCTGCTCTTGCTGTTGTGTCGGGAGAGGAAAGGGGAGCCAGGGATGCTGAGGAGAGACTGCGAGGGAGAAGGGAAAGAGCGGCAATGAATAGTATGGTACGAAGCACTGCAGTGCTCTCAAGTGCTGCCGAAGTGGTTTCACCCCCCTCTCCAGGTCTACACAACCCATCACTGGTTTGATACCATCATCTGTGCTTTCAGAGCGGTTCACTCTTGGGTAAAGAAGTGATCTGCTTTGACTCCCTCCTCTCAGGAGCCATTTATGCAAGGCTCTAAGTGTCCTCCTGATCCGCTGCAGGTTTAAGAGGATGGGCAGATTCCTTTGACATGCCAAGCAGGATCTAAACTAGAACACTATCCTGACTCCAAGCGAGCCCAAACGTTAGGGAAGGACATGAAAACTACCTGGTTCATGATGGAAAACTTCCTTCCCAGCCTGTTATCCGGCAGCCTGAAGGCTTTTCTCCTCATGCCATCCTCAGATTCGGACTTGAACACCTTCTCAGTGTCACACTTCTCCTCTCCTTCCGAAAGCTCCTTGTCCTTGCGTTTCTTCCTCCTGTTCCGGCGCTCCTTGGCACTCTTGGAACTGAGCTTGGAAAGCTCCGAAGAGCTCCGAGACATCCTCACCCCACCACCATCATCCTCCACAGCATCTTCAGAGACTGTCCCTGCCGAAGTGACCATAGCAGCAGCCTGAGGGTGTAGGCAAGAGATTACCATGATTAATAGGTCTGCTTTAAACCACAGTGTGGCTCCATGCACGGAACCACAAGTCTTTGGGGCGCGATTGGGATGCTCATTCCTTCTCTTGGAAGGAACTTGCTGCCAGGGCCTTTTATAATCTGCTTTGGCAGGCAGTAAAACCTCTCTCAGCCCCTTATAAGTAACTGAGAAAGGATCAAAGATGAACTTCTCTTGCAAAGATAGCCTCACACTTAAGTGGGAGCATTTCTATTTCCTTTAATAGAAGGGTGCTTGAAAGTACAAATAAACACAATAAGCTTGCATATCATCCAGGGTAAACCAGCAGGAGCAGGGAAGAGAGTGCTCCATGTCAACCCCAGCCAACAGAGGATGTGATGCCAGGGCAGGCCAGCCAGGGCACTGCTGCATCCTTTCATTACCCACTGCAATAGGAGGCAAATCCCCTCCGAACCAGGCCCCTGCGCAATCAGAGCACTCACCTGCGCTTCCTCCTGCTGCTTCTTCAGTTGTTCCAACATGGCCTTGAATTCCGCCTCCTTCTGCTCTGCCTCCTCCAGCGTGGCCTGGTTCTGCTCTTCATAAGCCATGGCCACCACAGCCAGGATGAGATTAACCAGGTAGAAGGATCCCACAAAGATCACCAGGACAAAGAAGATCATGTAGGTTTTTCCTGCTGCTCGTAAGGTCTGTTACGGAAAGGAACGGCAGAGGGGAGAGAAAAGGAAAGGGGAAAGCGAGTTTCAGGGTGACACCGGGTACCGAATCGGTCCCGAGCTCCTTGATCCGAGCGCTTCTACACAGTGCTGAATATTCAACATTCAGCACTAAGCTACTGCACATTCATCAGCAGAAACACCAAAGGTGACATCCCTCTTCTTGAGGAAGCGCCCAAAGGCTGCAAACCAGAAGGGATTCAGATGCACAGAGGGAAACTCAATGCTCTGACTCCCTTCAAACCACAGCAAACAGAACAAAAGCCATTTCAGCTTTTGTCCCCAAAGCCTCCTCAGATACCCAGGCAGCATTCTGCCCTCCAAAGCACCTCCTGGGGGCAGAGCTGAGCTCTGAGGAGGACCACAGACTGGTCTGGGCTGGAAAGAACCTTCCGCCATCCAGTTCCACGGACAGGGATGCCTCACACTAGACCACGTCACCCAAGGCTCTTCCCTGCGTTATTCCCCACATCCCATTGTGTGTAACACCAAAGCAGAGGGTTCTCACCAACTGATACAAGTTCTCCCAGAAGTCCTGAGTCATAAGGCGAAATAAAGCCAGGAAAGCCCAGCTGAAAGTATCAAAGCTTGTGTAACCGTAGTTGGGGTTCCGGCCTGCCTTCATGCACGTGTAACCCTCCGGACATTGGCTGTGGAGGACACAAGAGCCACGTGAGGGCACCAAGGCAGGAAGAGGGATAGAGCAAGGTGAGAACATGCACGCTATTCATGCTCATGGAGATGTTCCCAACATGTGGCATGCCCTTTGCTTTCCACGTCAAGAAAGAAGAGCAGACAAAGAGAAGGGACTTCTGAATCCTTGCCCTATGGAACCAAGATGGGGCAACGAGAGGCTCTTCACCCTGAACAGAGCAGCTTTTGCCCTTTAGAGGCCTGGGTGAAAACCCAACTGGAGGCAACAGCACATGGAGGGTGTCGCTGCTGAATCCTGTGATGACTCCAATTGGATTCAGGGGAAATAATGCCACTAAGTCATCATCACTAGACACAGATCTGCCTCCTGACATGAAACATGCCAGCTTACATCCTATTAGTCACGTAGCAACAATGGATGAATGCAGTCAGATTGAGAAATGTGAAATACTTGACATGTGGAATAACACCAGGACCAACAAAGGAAGCAGCAGGAACCGTCCCAAAGGCTTTGCCATCAATGGCAAGTAGAGTCTCCACTTAAAGCTCATCACTCACCCTGCATCCGAGCTGTTACCGCAGAGCAAAGGGTCAGGGGCACCAGGAATGATGTAAAAATTAGCTGAAGGAGATAAAAAGAGAAGATTAAGTGCACACACAGAGGGAGGAGAGAGTTTAACACACAGCCAACACCTTAAAACCCTCTACAGCCCCAACTGACCAACTCAGATGAACCCGACCAGAAACACCTTAACAAAGCCAGGGTTCTACTGAGATAGAACTGAGCAAAGGGTTTCCCCTGCACAGATACCTACACATATTGTTGGTGTACTCCTCCCAGTCAAAGCCCCTCGAGCCGTTATCCAGGAATGTCTCATTGACATTGATGGGCCAAATCACACACTTGTTCCTCAAATTGCCCATAAAGAGCTGCAGGCCGATGAGAGCAAAGACACTGAGACAAAACACCGTCAAGATCATGACATCCGAAAGCTTCTTCACAGACTGGATGAGGGCACCCACGATGGTCTTCAAGCCTGCAGAGGAGAAGACAAGACTAGAAATGACTCCTGCAGAACAGTGAGAAATCACATCCTCACGGACCCTTACAACCGCGGCGTGGTGGCAAAAGAGGGTTGCTATGAACCAGCCGGTCCCTGGGGCCACCAGTGCTTCCCACCCAGTGCAACAGGGATGATGGATGGCCCAAGCTCCCTGGTGAACTGGCAGCTGTTAGAACAAACGCTCCTCCTTGGGCATATCTGAGCCTTGCAGCAGAGGATGCAAAGCATCCTCAGGAGGCCCTGCCAGGAAAGCAAGGGCTTGTCTAAACCGAGGTGTTAAATTAAGACACGCTGCTACAAAGCTCTCCATGGACACGTTGAGTTCTGCTTAAGCCCGGCACAAGCTGAAGCACCATACAAAGAGCCAATACTTTCCCCATCTTCAGCTTCTGCTGCTTAACTCAAGTGCTTCAGCACTTTCCCCTCCCCTTGCAGGAGCCGCGTCCTTCACTTAGATGATGGGATTTGATGGGGCAGGGTTTCACCCTCAGGGCTGCCTCTCTGGGTTCTACCAAGGCCATCAGGCTCATGAATAGCTCCAAAAGATCACGAATGGCTCAATAACAAAAGGAAGCTCAGGCCTAAGTCAAGAATCCTGCCAGTTTTGCACACCAGGCAGGTGTGGAAGAGGAACCATCCATGAAGCGGGGGAAGAACACAGCACGAAGGCTTCAGGAGACAGAGCTCAACAAGCAAGAACTCTGGATGCAGAAACCACAGAGCACTGAACCAGCTTGTCTGATGTCAATCTTGCATTTAGAACTGAGCAGTGAAGGAGGCTGAATTTGGGGCCAGTCAGATCCAAGTCTCTGGCATTCAGCAGCAAACCTTTGACAAGAAGCCTTTCTATGGCAAGAGAGGTTTGATCCGGATCAGGAACACTGAGCTTCAAAAAGAATTCTTATGGAGAAATAGTGTTTTAAATGCCTTTCATTCCAATCTTCAACGTTTTCAAGCAGTGCCAAAGCCCTACTCCAACACCAAGCAGGTTTTTGCTGTTAGTTCTGGCAGACAAATACCCATTCCAACATCAGTTTGCATGCTCATCTCCATCGCTCAAATATGCACCATGCAGCCATTTACAGCAGCAACTGGGGGTCTGCTTTGTGTGTTGCTCTCTCATAGGCACAGGAGGAGAAAGGGGCTTGGAACCACGATGCTCAATTGGCAACAAGAGTGTTCCCAGTCCAGGCACAGGACAATACAACTCCAACAGCTCCCAGTGCAAGCAATGGCCTTCGTGTTCTGCAGATCTGCATCACCACTGGGTCCTATTGAATGGCACAGGCAACGGCGACTGATGGCATCAGACAACTGAAATCCCAATTCATTTATGGCAATGACCAAATATCTTTAGAACACCAGAGCTCAGTATGTTCTGCCAAGCCACAGTGGCAATGTGATGGTTTAGCTCACGGGTGCCACAGCCTGCTCCTGTCACAGGAATCCATGCAGACCCTCCACCTGCATGGAATATCTTGTCTCTGAAGCACACTGAGGATAGATAATCCCAGTTATAGACAGAAGATGTGGTTAACACTCGTTGCAACCCCAATGTTATAATGTCCATGTGCTGAAGCAGAAGGGGAACCCTGAGACCCTACAGCACTAACAGCCATAAACCAAGCCCGTAGCAGAACATACGGCTGCACTGCACTTAGGAAGGGCTCAGCTCCCCCCTTCCCTTGCTGTCATTTGAAATAAAAGGAAAACTCCATTGGTTTTGAGTAGTACGGAGGGAATGATCCCAAACGGAACCGTCCTGCTCCTTCCCATAGGAAGACAAGGCATGCTTAGTACCCAGCTCATTAAAGCTGCACGGTTTTCACTTTGCTACCATTCTGAAAGCAAACCACACATAGAACTTATCTTAACATCGACGCTGTTCTTTGAGCAAGGCAGTTAATACCCGT
Organism: Psilopsiagon aurifrons; assembly: GCA_025447955.1. Lineage (NCBI taxonomy): Eukaryota > Metazoa > Chordata > Aves > Psittaciformes > Psittacidae > Psilopsiagon > Psilopsiagon aurifrons. The sequence goes on along the minus strand of JAOEHY010034847.1, from coordinate 17,068 downwards.
AGCAGGCTGACAGAAGCACAACGGCACTTCAGATCCCCCGAGTGCACTGCTAACAGCAATTCCCCACGTACCCTGTGCTCTTTAACATTGGCAAACATTAAGGAATGCTGAGTAAGAACATACTCTTGCATACTCTCATTGGGTGCAAGGAAAGCAGATGCCACTTAAGAACATCATGCACAACAGCCATGTACATCTGATGGGTTTAGCAGTCTGGAATGGGGACAAAAGTGATGGGCCCCTACAATCCCATAGTCCTTTTTCTGGCAAGTGGAGGCTGAGAAAGCAAAAGAACCATCATCAGTTATTGCATTAGGAAACAAAGCTCAAAGAAATAGGAGAGCAGAGCTCATCAGGTGGTTATATGGGGTGAGACAGGCTGGGGAGGGAAGCTTATTGCCACTGCCTGCCCCAGATCCCATCTGACTCCAAGGAACTGCAGCAGCCCCATGCAGGCAGGTTTTAAGCTCTGCTGCATTTTGCTCTCAGCTTATTCTCAGGAAGAGGTTTGGGGTTTAGGTTTTAGGACAGGGTTTGGGTTTAGGCTTCAGAACAGTTCTAGAAACGCTGGCCATGACGGGGTGACTTCCTGAGCAAGAAACTCATTATCTTAAGTAGGAAGGATATCCCCGTTCTTCAGCCACCTGGAACTATAAGCAGAGAGCAGACAAAGGGAGAAAGAATGGGAAGAGCAGACTTCTCCCC
>JAOEHY010034847.1:0-16348 GCA_025447955.1 Psilopsiagon aurifrons | reverse complement strand
GGTCCCAGAAGCCTCAATTCCCAACGACTCCATTGCTCCAGACTGCAAAGCCCATCAAACACATCCCAGTGCCTTTGAGCGAGAAGCGATGCGGGACAGGAGGGGAAGGGTGGAAAACGGCCACGCTTTGGATGCTGCACGGTTCTCACCTGGAATAACAGAGATAGTTTTCAAAGCTCGGAGAACTCTGAAAGTTCTCAAGGCTGAGACATTCCCAAGGTCCACAAACTCTGTGACATATCTGCAATGAGGGAGGTCACACACAGGAAACACCATGACAATACACACACCCCGCAAAGAAAAACACCTACTACAGACAAAGCAATACAGCACTCACAGGGGCCTGTACCCAACAGCTAACACCGAGCGGAGGCCGCCTTACCTGGGATAACAGATATAGTTTTCAAAGCTCTCAGAACCCTGAAAGTGCGCAGAGCTGAAACATTGCCTAGGTTTACAAACTCTGTTATATACCTGCAGAATTAAACCAGAGTTAATGGCACCGTTGGGGTCGCTTTTTAGTTCCCACTGTAGGAAACAAGCATTGCAAGGGCTTTCGAATGGGCATTGCAAAGGGAGAACGCCCTGCAAGGGTCTCCACGCTGCAAGCGGCTCGTCCAGGTGGATGGGGTGGTACCCGCAGCCTCATCTACACAGGACTTGAGGATTTAGTGCTATCTCTATAGGAGAAGGGCATTGGGAAGCTGAAAGGTGGGAGGGGATTTGGTGGCATCGCCTCACTTCAGTGGGTTCAAGTGTACTTGCTTCACTTTGTCTTTATCAGAAAGCATCAGCATCTTTCGCATTGAGGAGCATCCTTCAGTCTCACCCTTTATGCTTTACTACGTGCGTATGAGGCACAGGTAGGCTTATCCCTGTCTTACAAAGGGATAAACCTGAGATACACAGAGGATAAGATGCTTAGTGCAAGGGTAACAGGGTGATATTTGCTGACTCAGAACAGACTATTCCCTCTGTGCTGTCTGGGGAGAAACAGGGTATGAAAAGGCAAAGAAATGCACAATATTTGAGGCTCCTCCAGGTGCTTCATAGAACTCAGCCCCCCTTTAGTGGGATTTAAATAACACATAAGCTTGTTCCAGCCCCTAGACACAGAAAGAGATTGGATTTGAAGCCCATTGTCAACCTCACTGGCAATGAGGACGTTACAGAGTCAGAGCAGTGGGAGCTTTCACGTTTAAGACCAATGCATTGGGCCCTTTAAAGCTGTTCCTTGTTCACCTCTAGAGAAACAAAGGCAATACCCAATGCAGAGGTTGAATTCAGTGTGTGCACGGCACTGGGAGCTTCCCCCACACGTTCACACTGCGCACAGCAGATCCCCACCTCTTCCTAAGGGGAACTGAAGGCTCAGGGAGCGACCGCTTATGTGCCTTTTGTGCACAACGTGCAACTCGTCCCATGTGGTTTAATGACAAACTGAAAGGCATGGAGAAAAGAGCAGAAACTCGGGGAAATCAGCAGCTTTGGGGGCAGAACCCAGCCCCCAAAAGGTATTTTCTCTGATTAAAGGCTCCTGAGCTTTCCTGCTGCTGACTATGGGAGCCCAACCATGCACAGACGCAATCTCCCACTAAGAGCTGTAAAAGGGATAGAACATTCTCTTCCATGAGCGCCTCAGACCACCAGGGCCATCCACAGGGTTTTCCTACTGAGCCAAAGTGACCATCAAGGCAGGGAAAATCTAGGGAGCATCTCCTGGTTCAGCTTGCAGCCATCCCCATGAATCCCCATGAGCAGCGCAAGCTGAGCTGGCACAAGAGAAGAGAATGAGGAAGGAAAAGAAAGCATCTCCTTTCCCAGCTCATTGGAAAGGGGTTAATAATTACCCAACCTGAAATCACAGCCTGGCAACTCGGAGCACACAAGGCCAAGGGGGGAAGGAGATGGAGACTGCATGCTTGGCTCCGAGTCCTCTGCTGAACAGGATAAGCTGCCACTCGGGCATGGGAGTGCTCTAAAATGCCAGGGCCTACTCTAAAGTCTTATTGCTAAAGGCAGGTTTCAACACGTCCTTCACAGCAGCCCTGACCCTGTGGAGCTGAGGTTTAGGTCTGTGACTCCAGGCCAGGCAAAGCCTTCCTCTTGATAGAATGAACCTTGGGGGATGCATTGAAGATTCCTTTGATGGTTCCTTCCCCCCTCACCCCCATCCCCTCCCACATGCCACATATAGCTGGAGTGAGCTGCAAACACAACTTACGCCATCATGATCACGCTGAAATCCAGCCAGTTCCATGGATCCCGGAGGAAAGTAAAGCCGTCTATACAGAAACCTCTCGCAATGATTTTCACAAGGGATTCAAACGTATAAATGCCGGTGAATGTGTACCTGCGGGAGGAAGGGGGTTGAAATGCCATTTCAGTGGTGAGCAAAGAGAAGTTACAACCACTGGGGTCTAAGCAAAGCAGGTAGAAAAGGTGATGGGTTGATGGGAGGACCACATTTGTTACTAGAACAGAAGAAGCTTTTACTTACTCCACATTCTTCGACCATTCGGGTGGGTTACTAAAAGTCATGAATACACAGTTGGTCAAAATAGTGCACATAATGATCATGCTAAATACTGTGGAACAAAGTCAAGGATCAATGGGACACCAGCGTGGCTCTTTACATCAGCTTATGGCTCCCTAAGCATCACTTACTGCAATGAAACTCAACCATTCCCAGTCTAGGGGGACTACAAAGAAGAGCCAGGATGCTCACGGGACTTCAGACTGGGGTGCCTACGTATAAATAGTGCTCTCATGTCACCATTCATTTCCTATTCTCTGGCATGTCTCAGCAATTCCCAAATCGCACGCCTAAACGGCAGTGTCTCCCCAGATAATTCCCTCTATCCAGTCACATCAGTAATACATCCAACTGGAGAGCAGCATCGCAGTCCATGGACACCCATGAGTTAGCTTGGAGGAGCTCTCAGGGATCTTTCCAAACACCTCTGCTCAGGATCTGGTGAGGAGCACCATGAGGACAGCTCAATCTCAGCATTAGAAGCCTGAGTGCACGTTAGCTAGGCAATTATCAGCAGAATGGGTCAGACCCAAGACTTCCTTTGGACTTCCCAAACTGCTGAAGCACACTCAATGGATCCCAGCTCCAGGCTCAAGATCCACTTGCCAGCACCAACATGACAGAGCTGCATCCCAGAACATCCAGAGGGGAGAAGTAACACCGAAGCCAAAGAAAACGTTCCCAGCCTCAGATCCCAAACGGACTTTGGAAGGATGGAAAAGCTTTTTCTTTGCACGAGATGCAGGAAGCGAGCACAGAGCAGCCTTTAACCCAACACATGAATTCCATATCTGAGACACTTTCTACGAATAACTAACCAGGGAAGCAGCTCATTCCATATCCCACCTTTTCCCCCCCTCCTCTCCTACTAACACATGCAGATGATGATTCCCATCTCTTTCCTATCTATTCCCAAGCTGTCTGAAGCCTCGCAGGGGAGCATTTTGGAACAGCCTTGCCATTAGAGGGATGTTCGAGATGCCGAAAGAGCAAGGAATTAGTCAGTGTCTCCTTCCATACAAGGAACCTTTGGCTCTTGAAGTATCTCAGGAGCTAAAGCTCAACTCCTCTTCATGGAGAGCATAAATCACAGTTGTTCCAATACTCATTGATGTCTGTGCACAACGCAGGGACACAGAGAGGTGCAAATAGCAGGGAAAATGAAGGCATTGACTCGCTTGGATGTGCCTAAAGGACCATGCTTTCCAGTGCTCTGAGGCCACATACACAACGCGAACCCATCCCCGCTCCTGGAACTGAACACCAGGGCAAGCAGCAAGAGGCTGCTTCAGCGGCTGTAGCAAGGCAGAAATAGCAGTCAAAAGGATATGAATGTATCAAAATTTTAATAGCTATTCTTCTAAACAGATTAAAAGGACTTAAAATGTACAAGGCAGGTGTGGCACTAAATCGGAAGAGTGTTTTCCCTCTGTTTAGTACTACAAAGGTCTGCAGAGAAAGAAAGAGACAAAGAGAAAGAGAGAGTTAATGCAGGAAAATCAAAGCGCTCATTATCCCCCTGGTATAAAAATAGCATTTGCTGCCTTTCTTAAAGCGCCATCTCCTTTATGAAGTTCCCATTAGGGTAAAACATCCCCAGCAGAGCATCACGAGCAGTTCTACTCCAACCCATCCATTTCTAGAGCCCTGGAGCGGAACCTGAGCCTCCCATCCAGAACACCCATTTTCCTCACGCACCCTTCTCCCTATCTCCCAAAGCAACAGGACCACAAACTCAGGAGAACTGAACCCCAGCTTTATGCCACTGCCCAGGGCACAAAACCACCTTTCTGGCACAGGGTTCATGCAGCTCAATTCTCCTTCCCAAGCACCAAACAGGAGAGCATCACACCTGCAAGGAAGCAGTTAAGCAATAACTTGTTACATCCCCACCACCAGATATAGGTCAGACACCATCACTGGGAATATGAGCACATTCCATCCTGGCACATCAACCGCAGTCATAAGCATGTGCTCTCCCTGCCTTCAATGTGTGAGATGTTAAGGTTTACTACTTTATCCTTATTTGTATCATATAAAAGTGTATTACTTTATAGAGAAATGAATTATGTGAGCGTGAGGCAGAATTGACCCCATCTCCAGCCTTCAAATCCAGACCTGCTGCTCCATCTCCCCACCAGCAACACGAGTATGGAGACAACCAAAGCAGCCATGTGGAGATGCAGATCTAGAACTGGGGCTGCTTAACACCAACATTCCCAATGCACCTTCCTCTCGATGGGAAGGAGAAAAGGCAGCTTGCGTGCCTTGAAAAGCCTTCCCCATTGTACATCCCCTGTGGGATGCTGCAGCAGCACAGGAGGAAGCCCAAGAGCGTGGCAGGGGCAGAAGCAAACCCAGCCCACCCTTGGGCACAGCCCGGAGCTTCCCAACAGGAGGGGATCCACGAGGGCTTCCTGCCAAGGCAGCCGCTGTGCTTCCCCAGGAGACTGGCTCTTAGGGAATTTGTCATTTCCCTCCTAGGAAAGGGAAACGAGGGGGGGGGGGGGGTTAGCTCATTCGGGGCTGAATGAGCCCATGGAGTGGCAAAGGAAATCAAAATCAGATTGCGGTTGGGCGCCGAGTGTGAAGCATTAGTTAGCAGAACCACTAATGCATCCCCCAGCAAAAGCACTTTGAAGCCAGCTCTTCAATTGCAGCATCAAGAATTAATGACCAGATTACCTTGGCAGGGAACAAGATGCTCTAAGCTCTTCAAAAGTGCAGGTTGCAGAGTGGTCGAGGGACAGCCGATGTTAGGAACCAGCTCTGGCTCCTGCAAACTTCCCAACACTCACAAACCATAGGCATACCTCTGTTCCCTGCCCCCTTTGCTTTGGAGCAGGATACCCATCGCACAGGGATGCTCCTGGGCTTCAGCTGTGTCCTCAGCTCGACACTGAGCTCTCCCACATCTTCCAAGCAACGAAATCAGTGCTGAACGTTACATGGGCACAAAGTGAGCTGGACCATGCAGCAGCTCAGCTCCATAACGCCTCCATTTCCACTTGGGAAAGATCCCAGTGTAGGAGCCCTGTGGTTTGCTCAGCAAGCCACAAATGACCCTGTTCTTCACATGGAGACACAGGTACATGCTTCAGATGGAAACCTTCCCAAAGCCTGTACGACAGGAGCGAAGCTCAGGTGGGAAGGTGGATGCGAACTGCTCTACATGGAGGGGCAGAGCCTGTTTGCCTTGGAATGCTGGAGGATGACATGGGAACACACGTTTTCCATGGCTGTTTCACACACCTGACATGCCTGGTGCAATATAAGCTGCTTCATCATGCAATTGCATGAACAACCCGCGTAGCCCTTCACCTATTACATGACCATAAGACAGCGCCTTGTTTCCTCTTCCATGCTCTTCCCGTCTTCCCCTTTTTAGCCCCTGATGCTCGCTGAGACGATTCCTGCCTCTAAAGCCCATCACAACGGGGCCTCTCAGCACGAAGAAGGTGCTGCCCACCCCAGTGTGCCCATCGATTCCGCCCCGGCTCCTCTGCATCTCCTAAAACCCTGGGTAAATCTCTGCTTTGGCCTTGTCAATAGGAAGGAAAGCACAAAAGCCAAAGAGCTTTTGGCACCTGAACCCCCTCTCTTCGTTTTGCCTTTCTGCTGCTGACATTAAAACTCCATTGCAAAATGGCTGCGTGCTCTTAAGATGTTTGCTGGTCCAGGGCCAAGAACATCCTTAAGCTCTCTGAAGATCTGTTGAGGCAAAGCTCAAAACCCAGAGGAAGGTGAGACCGGAGAAAGGGGGGAAGCCCGAACATCCCAAAGCCTCCATTGGCCATTAAAGGTTCTTTGGCCACTTCAGGTTGAAGTTGGCTTTACAGAAACCTTCGAACCCATTCTCTTACAGGAAGATCTCTCAAGAGAAGTCACCTCTAAACTCATTGCGAAACAGCACATTGAGGCGGTGCTGGGGAGCACGAGCGAAGTGATGGCAAAGAGCATTCCAGGGATGGAGGTTTAAAATACTCCTGCCTGCAGGTTTCACATTGAGCCTTCCTGCAACGGTTGGGAAGTGAGGAGGAGTGGGCAGCAGCTTGCAGGAGAAAACAGCTTTCTGAGCAGCCTAAGAACATATGGAAGCACATTCCGACAGCGGGAACACGGCTGCCTCAGCCTCAGCGTTCAGGAGAGAGCGATGCCTTCCTGATGACACCCCGAGCAAGTTACTTGAACAGAGCTATTTTCAACATCCCTCTTGCAGGGAATTCTGCCACCCCGGAGGCTGAAGGAGGAGAGAGCGGAGCAAAAGCAGCTCCCAGATCATCGACGTGTAACTCCTAATGGAGAAATCACAGCATTTGCTAGTTATTACCCCAGCCCTCCAAAGGGAACTGATTTATTCGTCACCTCCATTCTTTGTGAAGGAAAGACTCTGCCACATTTTGCTCCTGTTTTAACCTCTTGTTTCAAGGCAGGAAACAAAACCCCTTGCCATTTATTTAAATGCATCAACTAAAGCATTCCTGAAAGATGGATCTGCAAAAATAGACATTGCTCCATGTGGAACATGGAGAAGCTGAGCTGGGTGTCAGTGCCAGCGACAGCGCAATCTGCCTCTGGAAGGGGATTCATGCTGCCTCCGAGGCGGAAATGATCCTCCTCCCTTCCACTCATCACCAGTGGGCTGCAGCTATTTAGGTGACTGCAGCAGAGCCTCTCTCGCCTCCTGCTCCGTGCCACACTCGTGTATCCCGATCCCAGCAGGAAGCGGGATGGGCTACGGCAGCACCTGGGGCTGGATGCAGACAGCACCGCTCCCTCCTGTCTCCATAACACTTCGCTTCCATCTGACACCCAGAAAGGGCTGGAGAAGATGACTGACAGGGATTACACTCTCCTTTCTTTCCCTGGGATAGCCAGGAAGGGCATGCTCACTTTTCCTGCTCCTTTTAATCCTACCGGAGGGAAAAACGCCATTAAACATGGAAAACCTGGGAAAAGCTTTTGGAAATAAGAACAAAAGGCTCATTTTTGACATGGTCCCAAATCTTCCCTCTGGTTCAATGACTTCAGCGCTCTGCCAAGCCCGTGACCTTGTAGGGCCATTACCATGCCCTGCAGAAGCACATGTTAGAGCCAGACGTGCCTCTCCCAGGCCGGTGTCTCACATCCCCGGGATGTTCCCAGGTCCACGGAGCCAAGGTGACATTCCGGACCCGAGGGCCCATTTCCAATCCCTGCATGTGACTTGACGAAGTTGCAAGTCACTCCATTGGCACAAAGGCTCTAGAAGGATCCTCAGGTGCTCATCTGCAAGCTATAGGTGACCTCGGATGCTCACGGAGGTACAGCCAGCCCTCTGCAGCTGCAGGGTTGGTTTTCCCATTGAACTTGATATGATCCCAACTCCCAGAAAACTCAGGGACCTCCTAAATGGAGCCCCTGCAGGAGCATTGACCCCTTTCCCCTCTTCTGCAGGGGGCTCTTGCTGAATGAAATGGAAGTTACTTAAGGACCACAGCGTGGCAGAGGTCCTATCCAATGGGAAAGAACAGGCTGTTTGGTAGGAGTGATAACCAAGGCCATAAGCGGTCAAAGAGATGGGAAAACATCAGGAAACAGAAACACTAATAATGGTCCAGCATGGACCAGATCCTACCTCTTGCTTAAGCCATCACTGCAGACTATGAGGCAAGCATCTGCTTTGCCTTCACTGCCAGGGGATGCTCCCACATCCGAGGCAGCCTGAGTTCTGCCTGCGCAAGAACGGGGAGGCTCATGCACCTTTTGGGTTGGTTTCCACAGGAACTGGACTTCCTGCTTGCAAACCAAAGAATCACGGCTCTATTCCCTCACAAAGCCAAAAAGGAGCTGAATTACCCCCAACCCCCGCTACCTGCGAGCAAAGGGCCTCCACTGATACCCCGACGAGGCATCACTCCCGCTTTGCTGAACGAAACGGGAGGGCAAAGGGAAGCAGCTTGGCCAAAAGCCTCGCAGGGCTGGCAATTCTGAGTCCCTGCACCACGGCTGTGTTTCTAGGTCGCACTGTTTCTCCTCTCAATATCAGTTAAGAGGCCACTGGAATGCTCAGCTTCTCCATGAGGATGCAGTTTCAGCGCCCGTGGCTAACCCAAGATCACGGCGTCCTCCTGCAAGGCAAAGCCAGCAGCTGATTTGCTCCTCTTTTGCTGCTGCTGTAAAGGAAAAGACCCGGAGAGGAAAACTGAGAGAACTCTTGGAAAACTCCCTGCGATCCCCAATGATTCAGAAGGGCCTTTTTGAATGGCCTTCAAAACCAAATGCCTGGTGGGAAGTCACGGTCTGGAGCAGCCGTGCAGCCCGAAGCTATCCCCGCACTCAAGTGGATGCAAAAGGAACTGAGCCAGTTCTGGTGTTCATGGGAAGAGCAAAGCTCTTTGAGCTTCGTCTCCCATCTCCAGAACGTTCCCGTCCTTCTGCAGCTGCTCCAGCTCCGCACACGGGCACAACGGAGCAAGCAGAGGCTCAGGGATTGGGAACGGAGCTCGGTTTTCCCTAAAACCCAAGGATTTCTTCCTAGCGTTGTGCTGGAAGGAAGCTGAGAGCTCCTTCTTGTGGAAGAACACCAAAGACACCCAACAGCGCCCACAGCCCTTCGGCACTCTCCTGCTATTGCTCAAAGGAGCTCAAGTCTCCCGCAGATGTTGTGTCCACTCAACTACATGGATTCCAACCACTCCTGCTCGCATCTGTAGCAGCATCTCCTACCACCCAACGGCTTTGATCGGGCGCGACAAGGCCAACACAAAGCCTTGCTGTCCAGGACAACTCAAGTTTGGAGTGGTCACATCACAACAGGGGTCACATCCAGGCATACCATCGGCACAGCTAAGCATGACTTATAGCTGGTAACCATCTCCGCTCACTCAAACTCAATCTCTAGCAAAGAAACAAGGCATAAAGCAGTAAAAGAGAGCCCCAGGTTTGAGCCCTTTGGCCTTCCATGAAAATCAGTGTTCGTGCCCTTCCTTCTTTCCCCACAGAAGATCCCTCCCCTCCACTTCCAGCACAGTGTTTGCTTACCCCTTTCCTCACACCATCACTCCATTCCCTACTGCATCTTAGCACCCCTAAATGCCTCCTGCTTAGTGCCACAGACATGACAGACGTTTGAAATCAAACTGATGACAACGAAAGGCACTTAACCTCGTTGGGGTTTCAGTCCTCATTGCTTCATAACCATCAAATTCCACGTGAGTAAATCAAACACCCACTTAAAACCATTACCCCTTCTTCTTGCCCTTATGCTTAACATTGGCACCTTAGCACAACTTTACTATATCCAGATGCCAGCCCTTGCTCTCCCAACAACATCCAAGCAGGATCACAGCATCCCTATCAAACCCCAAAGAAGAACACGGAACGCAAGCAGCCCCATCCACAGACTCCACTCTTTGTCTTCTCCTTACACTGTACCCAAACCTGCCATTCCCTAAAGCAAAAGGCAGTTTAGTGCCTTCCTTCTTCCAACTCACTTTCTGGGTCATATAATAAGGGTCAAAGTCCTCCAGGGGTACAGCAACCAAGCCTTTAGGGATGTCCCCATAGATGAAAGGCAAGTTCTTCCCCGCCTCGAGGTCACTGTTGGGTTTTGGTTTGCTGTCTTCATCGTCATCCCGGTGGCTGCTGTCCTGCTTGGAGCGCTGCTTCTTCTTCAGCTCGGCGATGTGCTTCTCGATGTTGGCCAGAGACTCCGGAGTGAAGGGTTTGAAGCTCTCGGGGCCTGGTGGTGCGAGCAGCTTCGCTGCCATCTTTTCATCCTGCAGCAGCTTCTTTTGCTCTGTTGCACCCGGACAGGTCAGCTCTGCAGGGGAGCAAAGAGCAAAGGCACAACGAGGTCAGGCATGGCATGGGCAAAGAGCAGCTCCGGGCTTCCGGTCCTCACCCCATGGACCAAGCGACAACACTGGGAGAACCTGCCCATCCCTACCCATCGTTACCTTGCCCATCCCTACACATCCTTGCCCATCCCTGCCCATCCTTACCCATCCTTGCCTGTCCCTACCCATCCTTGCCCATCCTTACCCATCCTTGATCATCCCTACCCATCCCTGCACATCCCTACCCATCCTTGCCTATTCCTGCCCATCCCTGCCCCTGGTTGTATAACCCAAGCAGAAGCATCACACAGCCCCGGATCTCCAACCCACTTTGGGTATCTCCTGACCACAAGCTCTATTCTGCTCTCTATCCCACTTCTGACACAGTGGGATATGTCCCCCTCCTCTCTGCCTGCGTAATGGGTTGGAACTGGATGATCTTAAGGTCCTTCCCAACCCAAACCAGTCTGCGGAACTGCTCTGCAAAGCAACCATATCAAACCCAATGTTCTGTAGCCAACATGCATGGAATACGCTGAGCTCCCTCGTGTCCCATCAGGAATTACTGCAGTTAAGATGTTGCCTTCATGACTTCAGTCTTGGAATGGGAAGAAGCTCTTCCCCATGAGGGACACTGGCACAGGATGTGGCTGCCCCATCCCTGTTCAAGGCCAGGTTGGCTGGGGCTTGGAGCAACCTGTTCTAGCGGAAGGTGTCCCTATCCATGGAACTGGATGAGCTTTAAGGTCCCTTCATCCCAGCCCATTCCATGGCTCTATGAGTGTGGCAGGGAGTGCTCTGCACACTTCCTTAGGTTCAAGACCTCAGTGGGTCCAACTCTTCCTCCTGAGTGCACCACATCTCTTCCATGGGAAGCCAAATCCCACCCTTTGATTCATACACACATATATACACATAACAACGAAGGTTTCTATTGCTTTCAAACCCTAAGCACGAAATCATTTGACAAGACTCCCATCGACAGTCCTGACAGTCACATTTCTCCAACGTGCAGGCTGGATCCAAGGCCTCTGCATCAGATGCAACGTGATAGAGCTCTTCATGAGGACAAGGAAGAGCTTCCACCCTGCAAAGGCTTTGACACTACCAGGAGGGCGCTGCTCCCTCCAGCAAGCAGGAATACATTGAATTCCTGGGCCATGGGGACCTCTTTTCCCACTCCAGGAGGAGGCCAAGATTGGAATGACAGGAGCCCTGCACTGATGCAACAGCACTGCAGTACTGCAGGCTGGAATACAACCCAGCCCTGACACGGCTTTGGCACTCCAGGGAGGAACTCGAGCACCAAAGTGGCAACGGATTCAAGAGGGAAGGGAAGACAACGGTGAGTGGATGGGGTGGAAAGGGGCCAACATGGGACAGGGTCCTTAAGTAAGGGGTAAAGATGGCTCTTTTCAGGTAACACACACAGAGCATCGAAACAGCTGCTGAAGATTTGCAATCTCTGCAAGAGACTTCCAAATTCCCTAATAACTGTGCTATGGGTCCAAATGGTTAAAATCCCACTGTTCAGCACCGAGGAGTGGTCTGCATCCATGTGGGAAGAGCTCACACAAGCCATGGGCATCACGGAAACGGAGGCACGCTCTGGGAGTCTGAGCTGGGACAAGCTTCATCCAGCCTCCGAAACCAAAGTCACAGCTGCCCAGGGACTGCAGTGAACAAACCCACTTTGTAATGGAGATCCCAGCCTTGAACATGGAATGTGGGGTACTTCCAAAGCCACATCTAGTCCAAAGTATCCTTCCAAGTGATATTTGTGCCTACTTCACCCTCAAGGGTCCCAACACGCGGGGAACTTCAGCCACAAAACCTTAAGGATAGCTCCTATGGCATTACACAGCTTGGATGCCATTGATAGGAACTCGAGCAGGTACTTTGGAGTAGTAACAAGAAAGGCTCAAAGAATGGGGAGAAGGGGAGGGAAAAGCCAGCCTCTTGGTCACATTACCCCTGGAATCATCATGGAATAACCAGCTGATATTAAGGCAAATTAATTTCTTCTATTCTTGCAGCATTTGCATGCATTTAATTACCAAATTTCCCACATCCTGTGAAACTACAGAGCAGCGTTGGGGATGTGGTCTAATTGAATGGCACAGATAAATATGTAAGGCCTGAATTTAGAAACCAAAGTAGCTCAGGGACACAGCACCAAGAAAAGGGGGGAAATGAAGGCAGAAATGATGCGCCTGAGCTCTGTGTCCAATTACACAACCAGCAATGGGAAGCAAGCACCTAATGTGCTACGTGGCCATTTAAAGACCCAATCCAAAGCCAACAAGCATCCCCCTGGTACCCAAGAGCACAGCGGGACGGGTTTGTACCAGACCCTGTGCATCCACCCAATGAGAGATGCTGTGATTTATCCTGATGGACCAGGGCTGCCACATGCTCCTCATCGTGTTCACAGGTGGTGCAGACAACCAGCAACTGCTTTGGCATCTGCTCCTAGGGCTGCTACTTGTTTAACAGCAATAGGTAACAGTGACCTGGGGCTTTCAGCTCTTGCCTGTCCTCGCTTCCTTGTAAATTATCCCACTTCAAGAAAACGGACAAAATTGGGATGCGAACTAAAAGATGGGAATGAAAAAACGCATTCAGTACCATAAAGGGGCCTACAGGAAAACTGAAGAGGGGCTTTGGACAAGGGATGGAGGGACAGGACAAGGGGGAATGGGTTTAACCTGACAGAGGTGAGATCGAGATGGGATCTTAGGAGGAAGCTCTTCCCTGGGAGGGTGGTGGGACACGGAATGGGTTGAGTGGAAAAGCTGCCCCATCCCTGGCAGCGTTCAAGGCCAGGTCGGAGCAACCTGCTCCAGTGGAAGAGGTCCCTGCCCATGGAACTGGATGAGCTTTAAGGTCCTTCCCAACCCAAAGCAGACCACTTGAAAGACCCTGACTGAACGAACAAGTACTGAACGACCTTCACCCTGCAGGTCTCAGGTTCTAGAAGGGCTGTGGCTCATCCTCATCTTCATCAATGGACACCTCCACATGGCACATGTGGCCTACTGAAGTCCACGGGTTCACGGCAAGCTGCTTTAAACTAGAAAGCCAGTTTTATTCTATCACGGAGGATGGGATATACAGGATTTGGGAAGAATAAAGGCTGGGAGTTACTTTGGCACTTTCCCAATGGGAATCTTCAACCTCTAAGGACAGAAAGGGATGGAAAACTGAGACAAAGACTCACCATCAGGTAGAGGTTTTGTGCTGGAGTGATGGATAACTGCATCCCACCTCTCCAACCGCACCTCCATCCATTCAGATGGAGAACTGCATGACTGCACGTTGACACTGACGTTTCCCACTGATTCTACACCAGAGAAGAGGATGCTGCATCGAGGTGCCCAATTGCTAAAGCTTAATTATATTTCCTAACAGTTCCCAGCAGCCCATTTAGTACATTCTGAGATATTCCGATCAATTATTCAAGCTGATTGTGACAATAAATAAAAACCACATTTTTGAGGCAATATCTCTGCTTTCAGACATTTCTCCTTCCATTCACTTGCAAGATTCAGTCACTCTCAGCACGGCTTTGAGAGAACCCTTCTGGATGCAGTTTTATGTAACCCACCCAGACACACACGGCCCCGACTGGAACATGCAGGGCTGGGGCAGGAAGGAAAGCACAGTGTGGATGAGCAGTCCTTTGGAATCCCCCTGCCTTCAACCCAATGCAAATGGTCCAGGGATGAGGAATCCTTCAGGAGAACTCAGCCATCTCCTCCTGGGGGTCTGCAACAGGGCAGTCTGAGCGATGAAAAGGGGCCCTTTCCCCTAAGAAAACCCTGGTGTCACGGTATTCCTGTGAACCCAAATGTAACTCCATTCATTCAGACCCACAGGACACGGCCAAGGTAACTTATTCCAGGCGATCCCTTTGGAGCACTCAAATGGTAGGACCACAAATGGTACAAATAGGGATAAACACGAAGGGGAGCTGAAGAAATCCATCCCCATGGTCTAAGCGTTACCATCCTGCTCCTGATTCCACTGCACAGGTTCATCGCCTGCTGGAAACACCATTGGAACAGCAGCGTCTGATGTCCCACCTCATGTTTCCAGGGTGCTTCCCCATGCAGGTGAAATACATCTCACACTGCATCACTTCAATCACATTAAACCACTCAGATTGGTCACAACCGGCCTAAGAATGAGGTATCCCTAAGGATAACACCAGGCTCCTTTAGGAGAGGCTTTCAAGTATCCTCCCTCAAATCCCAATGCCAGAAATAGCCTTCCAATGGCCAAAGAGAGCGAAATATTGCTGAGTTTGCCCCCTCTAAGCCATAGGAGCTTCTGATCCCAGGCAAGCACCACCTCCGAGGCACGCATAAGGGTTTCTGAGCATTCCCAAAGAGACACACATCAATAGTGAGGATATTTGGGTCGAAAACCCATATGGGGAGCTCTCGAGGCAACAGTCAAGGGGGGAAGGAGGGGGGTTTTAGCCATCTTCACCATGCTCTGTGCCAGTCCAAGGCTAACATCCTACTTCAAGCATCCCACGTGCTGACGTGCTCCATTAACAGCAGTAACGCCTTGTCACAGGACGAGAGAAGGCAGAAGTTCCTCCAACTTTACACCACTATTTCCTCTCCTTCCTAAGGCAGGAGCGTTAAAAGCCAGCCTGAAGCTGAGCTGATGTCAAGGAGGGGTTTTAATGCACCTCAGCAGCAGCAAAGCACCGCTCACACTCTCCAGCTCCACAGCAGTGCACTGCCAGGGCATAAGGGGGGAGTCCCAAGCACTGATTTACTTCTGAATCCCACTGGATGCAGCAGACCAGCGACGACCTTGCTCCCACCACCAGCACCACAAGCCACCTCCGCCCTGCATTCTCTTCCCCCTGCCTTGAACCCAAACCTTTGAGCACAGCAGCAAATGATTGATGCCGGTGCCTCTGTTGATGTCAATGGCTCGGATCGATAGTGAATGGAAATCATGTGCCCGTGTGAGCCCGGCACGTCCCGGGGCCGGCAGCTCCCCACTCATTGAACCAGAGGGAGCATCAATTGCTAACGTGGGAGCCTGGATTCATGAGCCAGCAAGAAGCAACCAGGAGGAGGTGATCCCATCACTCCCACCCTCAGTGCCTTTTGTTTCTGCCTCGTTTCACCTTCTTTAGCTGCGAAGGAAAACTCCATCCACGCTCAATGTGTGGCAACGCGCAATCGCTCTCCCTTTTGGTCATTAGAAACCCACGCTCCCACCTCTGATGGCAAAATACCCACATCATCGCTCTTGTGCAACATGGACACCGGGATCCCGGTCCAAGGCATCCTCAGGAGCTTATATAACCCAGGAAATGCTTTGCAATAGGTCCAGGTTCTGCCACACGGGAGGAATGACACCATAGGAGCGTTGGGATACACCAAAAGGGCTCAAGAAGCCCCTTCAGAGGCCTTTTGGTGGGTGCTGTATTCAAACCCCACTGGAGCTACGGATGGGAGCTCTCCACACACACACCACAGACGGTGACCACAACCAGATTCCCAGAGGCCTTACAAGGAACCGGTATGGAAAATGGCACCCGGAATGGTGCCCGTTGGGTTCCCGCTCCCGGCACTTCCCATCCACCGTACACAACATTCCCAGAGGGAAAGCTGGGGCTGCAGGCAGAGGAAGAGCTCCCCATGGCTGCCATCGCCACCCCCCCAAGGCTGCCCCTCACGCTCTGCTGCGAGCGCTCTCCAGGAGAGCATCCATTGGGAACATCAGAAAAGCAGCACATCTCCGGCAGAGCATCCCCAGGCCCCCTCCCTCCCGAGCCAGGAGGGAATCACGGCCCGAACGCTTTGTGCCCCCGCCGAAGGCCACGGGGGGCTGCAGGAACACCGGTGTGAAACGAGGACATACGGGTCATGGGTTCCCACTGGGTGGAATGCTGCAGGGTCCCAGGGCCCGGGATACGTGTCTACAGCAGCAGCATCACGACCAGCGCCCCCCAAACCGCCCC